>OU343042.1:2681789-2872701 GCA_910593735.2 Ectemnius lituratus
TATCGGGAGGAAACTAAGGGAGAATCAAGTGGGCCAATCGGGCGAGAACAAAATTGAGCGGCTTTGTGTCCCGTGATACTGGCTGGTGGTACTTCTTTCTTCCAGCCATTGGTCCAGCAATCTCGGGTAAAGTTAGCAGTACGGGCTGCCTTCGAGAGAGCACTTTTGGCTATCGAAACTCACTGAAAACAATGTCTCTGTCTCTTGGGGGGGGGGGGGGGGGGGGGGAAGTTTTGCAAAAGCTTCCACGAGTAATACTCGAGTGGATTTATCCTATGAAAAATTCTCATCTTTATTGGTAATGTGGTGCACGAGTGCGCTCAGATATATCTTCTCGAATTTGCTGGATTGAATTCCGAGATGAACATAAGATCGGTTATTCGGTAGAGTCAGTTATTATTAGTACCGTGAGTGCTGACCATCCTATTAAGAGTATCTAGAGTAAAAGTTGACTGTCCTACAGTTAGATCCTAGTGCTCACACTCCCATGAAGATCGCCTAGAAGACTATATACCATAGTTTTGAGGTCCGAACGAGTACTTATGAACCCTCTAGTGTTGGCTAACTATGTACCATTTCCCAAAGTGAGAGCTCCGTCGTGGTCGGGCGCGATGCCGACGGTGATATGCCTTGAAGATAAATGTGAAGATGAGTGTGAAGATGAATCTGAAGTTTGATTGCCATAGTTGGGAAGCTGAAAAGGTAAGAGCGTCTGGAACGAAGAGGTCATCGACCGCGGCGGACCGGAGTCCTTCGCAACACATCCCGCAGGAGCTCGAGTTGCTCCTGCCATTAAGTTTATAAACCCCGCTGCGTGTCTCGTGCACCGATCCTACCGGTCGCATTCAACTAGCCCTAGATTTAGTATACTACCAACTTACCAACTTACCAACTTACCAACTCGTCAATAGTCCGGGGAGTAAAACCGCATTCGCATACCCATTCATTATCACTACTCTTCACCAGTCACTTCATGCAGGTTTAGTCCCAAAAAATTCACCAATCACCGCGTTACACTAGATAGGTATATATCATACATCGTGTAGAAATTCGACCATTTCCGGTAGTATAGTGGTATATCACCTATCAGTAAACAATCGATCTTATGAGAAGCCGAAAGGACGTAATACAATTTGTGGTAGATATGTGTGTGTGTCTTAGACAAAACAAGTAATCTCCTGGCGTAACGGCTGGAAGTAGAACATATACGACCAAAAAGAAAGAAAAAAAGACGACGGCATCCGGTAAAACACTGACAACGAACCGATGAGAAGAATCGGCAAAAAATCCTACAAGCGATCATTCCCCATAGACTCACCCTCCCTCTATCAGAGTGTGTCCTCGGGCTAGGCTAGAGAACGCTAGTTACAAACCTAGTGGTGTAGCTTAAGTACTTAAGTAGCGATGAGTATTAGTGTAATAGAGTAGTAAGTAGTAAAGTGTGGCGGGGTGTGTGTGTTTTGGGGCAGGTTCATCACGGCGTTCTCGCAAGGCATAGACCTGGATATGGATCTGCGCACGTTGCGTGCAATACGCGTGTTGCGACCGCTCAAACTTGTCTCCGGCATACCGAGTGAGTAGTGTTTCAGTACCAAAATTGGCCACGAAATTCCGCCAAACCGAAAGAAAGCCTTTTCTCATTCTCTTACTTTATACTTTATACTTCTTTCTTCTTTCTATATATTTGCCTCACCTTCTCTGCCTCTCCACCTGTCACCTTTCTCCACAGCCTCACTTCTTCTCTCACTCACTCTCTCTCTATCTCTCTCTCTTTCTCACCCACGTGCTCTCTCTCTCTCTCTCTCTCTCTCTCTCTCTCTCTCTCTCTCTCTCTCTCTCTCTCTCTCTCTCTCTCTCTCTCTCTCTCTCTCTCTCTCTCTCTCTCTCTCTCTCTCTCTCTCTCTCTCTCTCTCTCTCTCTCTCTCTCCCCCTCCCTCTCTCTTTCTCTCTCTTTCTCTCTCTTTCTCTCTGTGTTTCCCTCAGTTCTATCGTTTTTTCTATATTGAGTTTTCGCGATCGAACAATCGACTCCTCTCGCCGAATTGGCAATGAAATCAAGATCGTTACGCTCTCTCTTTCTAGTTCTCTTCGATCTAGTTCGAGCAATCGATAATGAGAGCGAGAATTCGTACGAGCATCGCGATAAAAACGAAAGATTTTCCTTTAGCTGCGTATCGCTTTATCGCATTTCGAAAGCTGTCGCGAGTAGCATTGGATCGGATGAAAACGACGACGGGATTAACGACGCGCGCTTTTTCCACCTACGACACCGTGTTGCAAATATCGCTCGCTCTCTCTCTCTCTCTCTTTCTCTCTCTCTCTCTCTCTCTCTCGTTTTCTCTCTGTCGGAGGAGAGGATTTCTCGGCAGCGGTTAGAGTAGTGTGGCGTGCACTAGCCCATAGAGAAAATCGTTTGCTCGGCGAAAATGCCGCGAGGCTGGTCCCCCGTGGAAGAGCGGCGCCCCTGAGATTCGGATACTTATCAGTACTATACCTTTTGAAACGTCTCTACTTATCGATAGTTGCTCTGCATTTAGCGTTGATCGGAGAGCCAATCCAGCAATGTGTTGAGGGGATCACGATCCGTAGATGAGTGGTAGTGTGACCATTTTGCTGCAACTGTATACTTCGTTTATTTCCATCTATCTATCTATCTATACTTATCTTGTCTTTTATATATATATTATATATATGTAGCACTGCCTTGCCACGTTAGTTACGATTATTTTGGTATCTGTTGGTAGCGCCACCCAGAGCTTAGAACTTTTGAGGGCTATGTATGTTGTGCATAGGTGATGAGATGAATTTTAAGTATCCGAATCCCCCGGGCGCTGCTTCGTCGCGCTGATGTGACAGTTTCGATTACCGAGCCACACCCCACAGACTTTGTTTTGCGCCATGCGATGCTCAATTTTGCACAGTACATTTCTTACACATTGTGACAAGACCCGAGAACCCCCGGGGACCGAAACCCAGGCACACTTAACCGAGCAGCGACATGAGAAAGGGGTGCACAACGATGAGACAGACATTAGAGGGAACAATACCAATGAGTATATAATTAGCGCGCCGCGATTTGCCGGACCTAATTACTCCTCGCCAACCTTTTTGTGAACAGGTCTTCAGGTGGTGCTCAAATCTATTATCAAGGCGATGGCTCCGCTTCTGCAGATCGGCCTGTTGGTTCTCTTCGCCATCGTGATATTCGCCATCATCGGCCTCGAGTTTTATTCGGGAACACTGCATAAAACGTGCTACAGCATTAAGGACATCAGTGAGTACACCTCCGAGGCTTGGCCGAGAAACTGCCTTGGGGGCTCTCCTCGCAATTTAAAACCGCAGTTTACCCTCTCGAGTCTCGTTTTTCCATATTCTTTGTCATTGAAATGATGGATTCGATCTTAGGCCGAATGGTCATTTAGGCCGAGGCCTCGATGGCGCTCGGGGCAAGGGTTAGAAAGATGCCCTTCAAATGTAAGAATGGCTAAGACCACTTCCTCTTGCAGATGTGATCGTGAAGGAGGGTGAACAGCCGAGCCCGTGCAACACGGACAACAAGTTTGAGGCGCCGTTCGGTGCCCACGTGTGCGACGCCAACGTCTCAACATGCATGGATCACTGGGAGGGACCAAACTTCGGCATCACCAGCTTCGACAACATCGGATTCGCCATGCTCACTGTCTTCCAGTGCATCACTATGGAGGGCTGGACTGCCATATTGTACTGGGTAAAGCAAGAGATGTGTTCTTCAGTGTTATACAGTCTCTATCTCTCTCTCTCTCTCTCTCTCTCTCTCTCTCTCTCTCTTTGTTTCTCTTTGTTTCTCTCTTCTATCACATGGCTGACCTCCGCGTACGGATGCCGGTCTCGTTTCCGAGCAGTCGATATTCCAATTTCCGCGCGACTTCTCCCTCCAATCCAACTCCAACTCCCCACTTCCCTCTTATTTCTACTCTCTCACACACTCTCTCAGTCACGATTCCTTCGTTTTTTTCGTCACTGGCGAAATCGATGTCTACCCTCTGATTTATGTCTGCCGCTTGCGCCTGACAGTTCGTCTCTTTCCTGTCGTGTGTACACGCCCTCTCCTCTTCACCCTTGCCACCCCGAAATCCGAAGGAAAGTACCGTTAACACGAAAATGTTCAATCCCCTCTGCCATATCTCCTGTTCGTAATTTGTCCACGCATTCCTTTAAAAGTTAATGTCCAGCATTGCATGCGAGTCGTGTCGAGCGCAGGCGGCTCAAAAGCCCCCGGAACGATTTAGTAAATGTATCATTCGTGCAATTGGATGTTCTCGTTTTTTTGTTCTACGATTGCTTGTGTACGCTGATGGTTATTCTTCTATAATATTCGTGTTTCTTTTTTCCAGCGATATCTGAGTGTACGAATTTTTCTGTTCTCGATGTGTGCGCCCCTTCCTTTTTCTTTCCCTGTTTCTAATTGCCTTTTTCTCTTTACTATATGTGTTGGTGGTCGCGAGCGCCGATGGCTTGTGCCTTACGCCGTTCTCTGTCTCTCTCTCTCTCTCGCTCTCTTTCTTCTATGTCTGTCTACTTATCATCTAGCGTGTTTGCTCGGGCCGATCGGATCAAGAGCTTGCAAGATACAGCTAACACTGACGTATATGTTCACCTTGCTCAGTATAACACTGTCAGTTTCAGCCCTCTCTGCAAATCTCATTGTCTATTATAGTTTTACTACGCTTAGTATGCTCAGCTGATGGAGAAGACCCCGTGGGTTACCAATAGTCCACGTGCGAGAGCTCGTCGATTTTGAACTTCTCGGGTGATCTCTCCCTCCCCCACATTGCTTACGTCCAACTTCTCGGGGATCAAAAGCATTTGATTCTCTTCCCGAGTGTCGGAATTTTGCAACTTCTCTTAAGATGAGATCTTCGGAGAAATGGTACTCTAAATCCAATGAAACACACGTTTCTCTACCTTTGCACATATCCTTGGAATCCTGATGTAAATAGTTAGTCGATGTTAAAATACCAATTGTCCAGTGCCATTTCTCATCGAAGGGAGACATTCAACCAAGATGGGTGCAAGAAAAACAAAAAACAACCAATGAGTGTTTTTATGTCTCAATGTTGCATAAACCTTTCTTTCTATCACTGGTCGATGTTGCGTGCGGCTATGTAAAAAAAAAGAACGAACAAAAAACCAAGCAAGCCCCCTCCCCTCTTCAATCTGGGTGCAGAATTGTCACCCGTGCCCTCTAATCCCACGGGCTTCACGTGGCTCTGGTCGAATTTACAGACAAACGACGCTCTTGGCAGCACGTACAACTGGATTTACTTTATACCATTGATCGTCATCGGCTCATTCTTCATGCTGAACTTAGTTCTCGGTGTCCTCAGCGGGTGAGTACTTGTCCATCGACAACTACACCCCCCCTCCGCCCCTCATTCTCCTGCCACTCAGCCCACCCCCTAATCAACCGGAACCTTCTATCGAATATATCCTATTACGAATTGCAGTCAATAATAGGATAGTTTATTACTATACTTTGTCGTTAGGGAGTTCTCAAATGAAAGAACACGTGTCGAACGACGGGCAGCATATCAGAAAGCTAAGAGAAAACGTCTCTTCACCACTGCATTTGGCGCGTACCTTAAATGGATCACACAAGCAGGTCTCGAACATATAATTCTATCGCTATATGCTCCCATTGAAATCTCGTAAAACTCGACTATTGCTAGCGTTCCAGTAGTAGAACACGACATTATGTCAGCAGTACTTTATGATCTTCGGTACTAATATTATCCTCATAAAGCATCGGTGTATTTAACGAGCTACGTTCCCAGCCATGCAGTCTTATCGCTAGAATTCGCTTTATCAAACACCAATACAATTTCTCCTATCTCGTGTTTACGGGATGTTCTGACACATTGTGCAAGGAGAGATTTCAGCTAGTTGTAAAATCCAGAGTAGTACACTCGCGAGTATATTATTCCCGCGGGAGTCTACGAAAGATGCGCTGCTAGGATGATGGATAATTATTGGAGAAGCGAATGGACCCTGGCAGACGAATCGTATCCCATAATATGGGAAAGCTCTCGCTTATCCCGCGAGTAACACAAGCTCTATCACGCTGTCTAACGCTTGTAGAGAGTTTGCGAAGGAGAGGGAGAAGGTGGAGAACCGACAGACCTTCCTGAAACTGCGAAGACAGCAGCAGCTCGACCACGAACTGTCTTGCTACCTCAATTGGATCACCAAAGCAGGTTAGCGAAATGCTTCTGTACTCTTGGCCATTGCGTGTTATGTTCTCACTGAGTTCTCTCTACGGTGAGATTGTGTGCGAGGCCAACTTTAAATACACGCCTACTTCACTTGGAAGATTGCAGGGAACTAGTGGCGCAATAGCCAACGTTATGCGCTCTAAGTAGTATAGCCTTAAATAAGTCAGACCGCCCCTTAATTTCGAGCTAGCGCATTCCCTGTATCCTGGAAACTTTGTAGACCTACCTTAATGAGTAGAGCCTCCCCTCGCTCATGTCTCAGGGGGTCAGGTAAGATATATTTGTACTGCCTAATTGAGCCTTGACTTATTCCAGAGGAAGCAATACTCGCGGAAGCAAGGACCACGGAGGAGGATAGAAAGCGTATATTAGAAGGTTTGTTATTCCATAAAAGTGGCTCCATTTTGGAGATCACACGATATGTGTACTATCTATTTTCGAATGATGTATGTTCGCAGTAAGAAGAAAAGCGCTGGCGAAGAAAAAGAAATTGAAGAATCTTGGCAAGAGCAAAAGCACTGACACAGAGGAAGAGGAAGGTGACGACGATCAGGACGATGGTGAGTTGTATTTTTCCTGCTCGACTAATAAAGCCCGCCACCCCTTTTGTAACAAGTTCTGAGACCTTTCTTTGATTGATCTTTAACACAAGTTCAAAGTTGATCTTCGCAGAGTGGTTTGAAAGTACGGTATTCTGACTTGCCGAGTTGGCCGCGGGACTGACTCACCTTTGACGTACCTGCACGGGTGTTCGCGGCCAGTTGATTCTAGTAGGATAAAAGTCGAATTGAACGAATGTTATCTTGTTCTGCCATGGGAATGGTAAATCTTCGTGTCATCTTCATCCAAATCATTCAATTCATTATTCGTCTTGTGTACAAATGTTCATTCGCACACACACACACATACAAACACGCACTTACATGAATTTCTCACAGTAAATCATCATAAATCCTGGCGTATTTTCATCGTATCAGCGCACCTTGTTAAAAAGTATCCTCACAATGTCCTCGCCATTTACCATGACATGAAAACTCGTGTGTACGATATCTCATAATACCCTCTATCTCTCTCTGTCTTGCCGACGAACATTCTAAACACACGCTATCAGATGCTCCTCTTGTTTCAGAGCTAACTAAGAAGAAAGGTAACTACAACCGTCAATGCTACACTGACTTGTCGTAATAAAGACGAGAGCGTAATACGAGGCTGTGTATCTCTGTCGTCTTTTGTAATTGTGTCTCCTTTTTGCGCTTTAGTTCCTTTCTCCGGCCGGGATGGCCTGGTCCCCCTTGTATAATACTTCTCTCTCTCTCTCTGTCTCTCTATCTCTCTCTATCTCTCTCTCTTGCATTCAATTTCACTCACACTGATACGCTAATACCGCCTAGAATGATCATACTGCGAACGATGTCCATGCTCAATGTTCACCTCTGCGTTATCACCCTTAAATATTATTTCCGATTAATAATATTTGTGAAATTAAAAGAGTGGAATACGTTATTATATTTTATTTAATTGAATGAGAATTAAAAGGACACATTGATCAGGGACGATCATTCGTAGAGCATCGTATCACACATGTGTGTAGGCATCTTCTACTATCCCATCACACGTCTAGCTCACTCCAGTTATGTGTGTACAGAGTGTGTCTGTAATTTAAAGATGAACGAAGGCTGTAACTAATTTCGCTGGGGAAATGCTTCTATTGGCTGATGTGAACATCTGTATCTTGATACTATTGTCTATACTTTAGGTGCACCGAATGGTGGCGGAGAAATGATTAATTTTTTTGAAACTGGCCCTGGTAGTTTTCCTACTTATCCGAGCTAGTACTTGAGGAACTAATGTAGACATAGTACTCTTTGGGGACTACTATAATAAGGAGTAGTACATCAGTGAATATCCTGCCCCATAGAACCCGAGCAAGTGGCTATAGATACTCGGTATCAGCCTGCTGATCTAATACACTTAGAAATAGCGTAGATCGATACATGAATATAGCTATTTACCCTTTGCAGTAATATATGCTTGTTAAAGTAAATTAGATTAGAGTATTTTTCATCTATGTATAGTGTAAATAATGATAGTTTGAACATATGTCCTGTCAGGTTTTTCGGAGTAGTAGTATATATACATATAGACGGGGGAAATTGATGGGTTTAAAAAGATAATGAAAGTCAATACAGAGGTTTGTATCGAGAACGTCTTGATAAATCTTCTAGATCAAAAGTCCTGATAATACATTTAGTAAAAGACTTCCATTGTAATAATCCCATTTTCCTCGAGGAAAACGATCGATGGATAGTAATAGAAGACATAGTCCTAAAAAGACATGCACATTGATTTTAGCAGACTGCATAATCGTTGATATATAAAGTCAATGTCTGAGGAAGATAGTAGAATATTTAGAAATAAATATGATGCAGAGTAAAGAATGTGTTGAAAGGTTTAGGTCGAAAGATCACTTGAATCGATGATATACTGATGGCAACTATCTCGACTTTTGCAGGGTTCACGAAGGCTCCCTACTTCAGGAGGGAGAAAGACGAACAAGAAGAGAAGCCGTTCTGGAAAGCTGAGAAGAGGCTTCGCATCTTGATACGGAAGTCCGTGAAGTCACAGCAATTCTACTGGTTCGTCATCATCCTTGTGTTCTTCAACACCGTGTGCGTGGCTGTCGAACATTATGGTCAGCCACAATGGCTGACCGATTTTCTTTGTAAGTACCTAATTTGTTTATATTAAAACTGATCTTAAAGAAATCGCATACAAATCACATGATTTTGATTTGTTAACAGACTTCGCAGAATTTGTGTTCCTGGCCCTGTTCATGATGGAGATGTTCATAAAGATGTACGCGCTCGGCACTCGGCCGTACTTCGCGTCGAGCTTCAATCGATTCGATTGTGTGGTCATCTTGGGATCGATCTTCGAAGTGATCTGGTCCGCGGTGAAGTCCGGCTCTTTCGGCCTCTCCGTCCTACGTGCCCTTAGACTCCTGAGAATATTTAAGGTCACCAAATACTGGAAGAGCCTGAGGAACCTCGTAATATCCCTGCTCAGCTCGATGCGTAGCATCATCTCCTTGCTCTTCTTGCTCTTCCTCTTCATTCTCATATTCGCACTGCTCGGTATGCAGTTATTCGGCGGTCAGTTCAACTTCGATTATGGCACGCCACCCACGAATTTCAACACCTTTCCCATTGCGCTGCTCACTGTCTTCCAAGTAAGTATACACTGAATAAATACTTTTTTCTCATTCGAGTAAAATAATCGTCAAAAATCGCTAGGAAGGAGAAGATTTAAATGGTCCTTTCCAAGAGCGTAATTGGCATTGAATAAATCAGTTGTTCTACTCGAATTTATTAGTCTTAACATAGATACATTTTTATTAATAAATCATTAAATTCCAATAGATCCTGACTGGTGAAGACTGGAACGAAGTGATGTACCAAGGTATCGAATCACAAGGCGGTCACCGGAGGGGCATGGTGTACTCGCTCTACTTCATCGTGCTGGTACTCTTCGGCAACTACACACTGCTGAACGTGTTCTTGGCTATCGCCGTTGACAATCTGGCAAACGCACAGGAGTTGAGCGCCGCCGAGGAGGAAAAGCTGGAAGAGGATAAGGAGAAGCAGATGCAGGAGATAGAAAAAGAAATCGGGGCATTGCAAAAACCTAATGACGGTAGTGGGCCGAAAGTAGAGATTTGTCCTCCAAGTCCAAGCCAGTAAGTGTTACAGAAATCTTTGTACTTTTTTTATAATGAGAAAAGATTTTACTAATCAAAATTCACTTGCAGGAAAGATGGCAAGGGTGAGAAGCAGTCCGAAGAGAAGAAGCAGGATGAAGACGATGACACGGGACCAAAACCAATGCTGCCATACTCCTCCATGTTTATACTGTCCCCTACGAATCCGTAAGTATCCCTGAATAATTATTAAATCTAAAGAATCAATTTCTGAAAGTTAAAGGAATTGAAAGATGATTTTTGTACAATTTCAGCGTAAGAAGAGCCGCCCATTGGGTCGTGAACCTGAGGTACTTTGACGTCTTCATAATGGTGGTGATATCGTTATCGAGTATCGCGTTGGCTGCAGAGGATCCCGTATGGGAGGACTCGCCGAGGAACGAGATTCTGAACTATTTCGATTACGCGTTCACCGGTGTCTTTACTATCGAGATGATCCTAAAGATCATCGATCTCGGCATCATTCTTCACCCGGGCTCGTATCTTCGCGAGTTCTGGAACATTATGGACGCGGTCGTCGTGATATGCGCCGCGGTCTCGTTCGCCTTCGACATGACCGGTAGTTCTGCCGGTCAGAACCTCTCGACGATCAAGTCGCTGAGGGTACTGCGTGTCCTTAGACCGCTTAAGACTATTAAACGAGTACCCAAGCTCAAAGCCGTCTTTGACTGCGTCGTGAACAGTCTCAAAAATGTCATTAACATTCTCATAGTGTACATATTATTCCAATTCATCTTCGCTGTGATCGCGGTGCAGCTATTCAACGGCAAGTTCTTCTACTGCAGCGACGAGAGCAAGTATACGGAACAGGATTGCCAGTGAGTTAAACTTCCCTCGAAATCAATTGAACAAATACTTTTTCTTCTTCAACAGGTGGCAATTGATTTATAATTAAAATTAGAACATGTCTAATTAGTATATTACTTGTTATTCAGGGGTCAATATTTCGTCTTCGAAGACGGAGCACTGCTGCCCGAGCCAAGGAAGCGACAATGGCAGTCGCAGTTTTTTCACTACGATAATGTGATGGCAGCGATGTTGACATTATTCGCTGTCCAGACAGGCGAGGGTTGGCCACAGATCCTACAAAACTCGATGGCGGCCACTTACGAGGACAAGGGCCCCATCCAAAATTTTCGTATAGAGATGTCCATTTTCTACATCGTCTACTTCATCGTCTTTCCATTCTTCTTCGTCAACATCTTCGTGGCCTTGATTATCATCACCTTCCAGGAGCAAGGAGAAGCCGAGCTTCAAGACGGCGACATTGATAAAAATCAGGTAAATTCAATCATTTCTATTTCATCAATCTTATTATCATTCTGACAGGGATAACAATACACTGAATACTTTGTTCACAGAAATCCTGTATAGACTTCACGATACAAGCTCGCCCGCTCGAAAGGTATATGCCGAAGGAGCGCAACAGCGTAAAGTACAAAATCTGGAAGATCGTGGGATCAACGCCATTCGAGTATTTTATCATGACTCTCATCGTATTAAACACATTACTGCTGATGATGAAGGTAAGCCTCGTCGTTGATCTGTCTTCCCTTTGCCATCAAGTACATAATACTACTAATGAATTGACGTTCATGCTCAGTGATAATCGTACCCCCCCCCCCCCCAAAAAAAAAACAATCGCGTGTAGAAGGGATGCGCGTAGCACAGGAAAGGGCAGATTCCTTATTCTGTCTCTTTAGCACGATATTTCCCGGTTTGTTCCTTTTACTGTACAAACAACCCTCGCTTTCCCTACGTGTGCATACGTATGATCCGTACGTGTATCTCTTTGTGGCCCGCCTTCGGTTCTCCCCACGTGTTTCGCCGGTATTAGAAAGTTATTCGCGTTATCAACTTTAACCAATCGAAAAAGATAGCGCCTATTATCGTGGACACGCACCCACGATAAAAAGAGAGTATCGAAGAATTCGCGGCAATCGAGAGAGTACGGTCTTGTTGTACAATATATCTCTTATACATATACTTTCTATAGCGTCACAGTTCGTCCAGGACATTGTTGTTCTTGCCTGCCACGTTTCTTTACTGTTCTCTGTATAATTGTCATCCCTCGTCTCCAGTTGATACGTGTACACAGCTATGTCAAACTCTTGCCTATCCCTCTTGTTCCCTGACGCTCATCCTTTTACCAGACCATATCACCCTCATTTCCTCGACATTTTTCGAAGTTAATATTATTGGCTCATCAGATAAGAAGGAAGAGATTTGTAATAGAATTGACAGTTGAAAAATCCATGTTGTGTATACAATGAAGGATTTCGAGTTTCGCTTTCCTTTTTATATGTTTCGTTTTTTCATTATCCCCTATTTCTTCTATTCCCTGATCATTCCCTTCTGGCTGCATGGCTGCTGCTCCGTCCTCGTTCTTATACTAGAATTCTCAAGACCGTGTGGAACTACGATCGAACATCGATGTGTTCTCACCGACACACACATACACGTGACGTGCGTTCGACTTTTACACCTTGTTGAAAGCCCATGTTTTAACTGGTGGCAGGGTGCTTGCACTGAGAAAACGGCCTGCTTATGACTCCAATCTAGAATCGTACGAAAGGAAACAAAAGTGACGGACAGAACGAAGCTGAAGGAGCCTTGCACGCTGAATTATGTGCTTTATTAGAGCACTGGCCTTTCCTTTTTTCCTAATTCAGAGATTTCATCCTTATACATTGAAACCTTTCACGCCAATTGCCGCCCACTTGTGTTAGAACACTGGCTGTGAACGCAGTTATCAAATCTTAGCGACACATTGGCTGATATCCTTAAAACCTTGAACTTTTGGTTTCCCAGTGAGAAACTGGGAAATCAATCTCTGTCTTATAGTTCTCAGATTTCCTTGCCATTCTAATCGCACGTCTAATCCATCCTTGCTTGCCGATCCAGCGAGACACAGCAGCTGGATTTCGGAGTGTTGTGTGCAAAGCAAAAGCTCGATCGAATACACACGCGTTTCATTGTCTCGGAATCGTTTGCCTGATCACATTGCGAGGAATGTCACGGTATCACCCGCACACGCACTGCACATGGTCTTGAAAAAGCGAGAGCACATGCGTGTGACCACACAAAAAATCGTTTTGCTGGATGTGCATTTACGAGAGAAGAGATAGCATTCCTACGGAATTTTTATCTTATTACTAGGATGTTTTTAATGACTTTACTATAATATTTATAGTTTCTATACTTTAACCAGTGTTTGGTTTAATTATTATATAAAAGTTAATATCTACGAGTATAATATCAGTTTTGAAAATTGGCTCAGGTATGTTCTGTTAGTGGAGTGCTTGTCTCTTTCTACTCAAAACCGGCACGTAGCTGTGTCTGCAGCACATTGTGTTTTCCTCCAAGCACATCTCGCAAATAAACGGCAGCCCACATACTCGACCATGCACCTTGTTACCTCCATCCACCTAGCCACGCACACACACACACACACACACACACAAATATGCCTAGACAAACTGATGCAAAACTGCGTGTCGCATGCTGGCTGCTCGCAAACAAGCCGAACATGGAATCAAGCTCGACGAACCAAACCACACGACTATAGTTCACTGAATGTGTGTGTGTGTTTTTATCAAGTACAAAAGACACGCCTCTTTTGTACGGTGCGCCCGCACTTGACTTGATGCATCCCAATAAGCGAAAGAGCAAGAAGTAACAAAAACGCTTTTCGTGCAAAAAAAAAAAAGAAGAAGAAAAAGAATGAAAAGATGAACGAAAGAAAGCGTTCCGTTTCTATTGCTGGAACCACGGGGATTTTGCAAGCGTCGACCTTCTTTCCCAAGTGAACCTCCGTTTCTCTATTTAACTGACCGCATCTTTCTCTCAGTCTCACTTGAGTCGGGACTTTCTTTCGATTCGTTTCATTCGAATATTTTCTTTCCTTTTCCCTTTGATCTATTTTTATCATTTTATACACACTCGCTTTTCCATCTTATGTTTTCTCTCTCTATCTCTGTCTCTGTCTTTCTGTCTCTTTCTATCTCTCTCTCTCTCTCTCTCTCTCTCTCTTTCCGAGCGTATCTTAACGCTCATCAGTCATATCAGTACAAAGTAACAAAATCTGCCAATTCTGTCTTACCTTGTTAATTCACAATCTAGTCTCATCCGACACTTTACAGACACAGACTGCATCTGATATCCTCATGGCACACGACCAACAACCGTACAACACACCATTCCTTTCGATGCTCCACCAATACTAAACAGTTCCTTTGATGTCACCCGCAGTGTACACATCCGATAGGTCCGTCGAGATACATATCAGAATGATTATCAGTACAGTAACACTTACGTGCTCTCCTTTCTTTTTTCCACCTGTATATCTATCTCTCTATCTTTCACTCTCTCTTTCTCTTTCTCTCTCTCTCTTTCTGTCTTTTGACTGACAAATATACCACCATGTTCTCCACGTGTACCAAAACAAGAGCAGATGTCGCACTATAGTTTCTTACACGTCGTGTGTCCGCATACTTATTGTAATCGTATTTTCCGTGGGTTTGTCTACCCTGGCACGATTTTTGTTAAGTATTAATATTTCATTGGGAGGATGTTTTATAGTAGAGAATTTGAAATTAATATCGTGTCAGGATAGAAAATCATCAGCGGAAGGAGGAAGTCTCCTTCTTGTAAAAAGGGCGAACGGTTCCCGCGCGCTCTACGGTCACTAGGCTTGTACGTCTGTCTGTCTGTCTGTCGGCCGTGTGTTTGTCAGTGTATGCATTGCAGTTTCATCGGCAAAGCGACGCGTACAAGAACACGCTGAAGTACATGAACATGTGCTTCACGGGACTGTTCACCGCCGAGTGCATACTGAAGATCGCCGCTTTCGGCGTGAGGGTAAGCTCCACATCTCCCAAGAAACAACCATTCCCGATCCACCCATTCGAAAACAGATTATCGTACAGATACCTGTCTTCCTTTCATACTGACTGGAGCTGATTACTTCCAAGATAATTGAATTTTATTATATGATTAATAGTAGAATTGTATTGAATGATTTGGAAATTCTTGGAAAATCAGCTCACAGAACGTATAATGGTAAGTCTCGCTTGTTAGACGGCAATTAGATGCGCTCCTTTATTCAGAACAGGTAGCGTCTCATCGACCAGTATGTTGACGTGCAAGCGACAGCTGTCGGGTACATTTATCTATTAGATGAATCATTGAAAGGACCGTCTGTGCGCAGGGCTGAACAGACGCTCGATGTCAATTGTAGATGTAGCTATTCTCTCCTATTTTTTTTCTCTCTCTCTCTTTCTCTCTCTTGTACAATGATACTTCCTTTTGTAGTATATATCTCTCGTAGTGATTAGTCGACACTTAAATGACGTAGATCTTTGACGTATGTCAGTACTTGTTTTGGCAGATATGATGCTCAGCTCTGTAAACGATGGCATCATTTCTATCGTCCACACTTATCTCACGAGGATTGCAGGATCAAGAAGATCATCGTACATTTACAATCTAAAATACAGGATTTCCTAAAATTATTTCTAAAAATCATTGACTTCTTCAGCCTGTTCTCTTCATTGACTATATACGAGTACCTCGACACAATATTCAAGGAATACTGATACTCGAACAACTAGCTGGATAGATTAGCTGATTTCCAAACGAGCTTATGCGCAATCACAGTCAATGATTATTCGTAGTGATACTTAGATCGCAAAAAAGCTTTTACCATCTTTTCTTCTAATGCTTGTATGAAGAGCACTCGCGCATAAACGCGTTCTCGAGCTGAATTAGCTAGCAGAACACATAGTATTTAAATTAATATACACACAAGACACGCATACACACACAGAGACACATGCACATATCAGAATCACATGGCACTCATTTACATGGGTACATGAAATTTCAAAGCGTATCAGTCACACGAGAGTACTTTAAGTTTCTTCTATTCTATCTGTCTATTTCTGTCTCCCTTATCACTCTCTACCTGTTTCTTCTATCTTTGAGTTGAAGAAACTCTCCCACAAGATGTCTGTAAAAAGTGTGATATATTTCTTGGGCCGATAAAAATGGGGTTGGGAGGGTGGACAGGGTTTTCGAGGCCGGAGAAAGGTGCACCAGCATTCTGGATGACTAGGAGAATGCAAGGCGCAGCAACCGACACCTTTGCATGATCTACTCTCAGACTGCTAAGTTCTCTTTGCATCCGCATCCGCATGTCACTGCACGTTGTTCCGTCATTATTTTAATATCCTTGCATGCATGCCGCTCTGTGCAACCACAAGCAGTACATCATTGCTGGCTCTCGATCGATGATCACTGCCCGCGATCACCCGTAATTAATATCGAACCACCGGCATTGACGACGAGGACGACAATCAATCACAATCGATGGACCTGAATAATCATATTGTGTCTTGAATCATTTTATAAAGTATTTCGATTTTTGAGATATAAAAAAAGTGGCCCATCGAGTGTGCATTGCGCGGGAGCGACGACAAAGTGCCGAAGGACGACGAGTCGCCGAGCTCCCCGAAAGAAAATCGTACGCACACACTTCACCACACACAATCGACACGCAAGTGCGAGTGATCGTCCTGTCGATGGAAAGAAGGAGTCTTTCCGAAGTCCAGAGTGGAATGTTCTTCCAGAGATTGGTTAGATTCGCTCTCGATAATCTGAGGCGGAGAAGAGCGTTTCGAATGAGACGACACCGACGGAGAGATCATTCGTAACGGGATTAGATTCGGATCCGGAATCAATTTCCTCTCGATACCCTACCGGATGCTGCTCGTACAATCGATTTCTCCTATCCCGAATAGATAGCCGCGATCGGTCCCCTTCTCGTAATAGTAGAACCCTAGTTTACTTGGCGAAGTTTCTTTAGGAGAAAGACAAGTCAGAGGATCTGCCAAGTCACGGGGAAGAGCGATCATTGAAAAAGAATGAAATTTTATTAAGAGGGAATGAATGCAAGGACAGCCGGCAAATTGATAAGTAGCCAAAAAGAAAACATGGGTGTTACGTCTGTGTGTTGGGTGTATTTTATAGTATCACGAGGCGCCGCCCATTCTATTGGACAGCTTGACCATCGTGAACTTGGTCGTCACCTTCCTTTTCCTCATTGAGTGCATCCTTAAACTCGTCGCCTTCGGATGCCAGGTATAAAAAAAACTGCAACAGCCTCTTAATCATTAACTTCACTTCTTCAACCACACTCGCAAAACTTACTTACTATTACTACTACTACTACTATTACTATTACTACTAACCACAGACTCAAAACTGGATTCAGTTCATTCGACTGTTTCTCCCTCTGCCGGCTCGCATCGAGTCGTGTTCCAGTGCAAATAACAGTGTACACGAAAACGGCAACCCACACCTACACGGCAATAGTCTCAATCACGAAACTGTGTCCACCTTATTTTACGGGGATGCGAGCGTAAGCCGAGCTTTTTAACCAAACGAGCATAAATCTGCCATTAATCGACATCGGACAAAAAACTAGTATTTAGGGTAAAAAATTAATTCAATGAATTTTTTCTCAACCAATAAGTGTTCAATAGAAGAGATCACTTATGTTATAATATATGCTGACTGCTTTTTATATTGGAATTTCGCTTGAGTAGTGAGCGCAGATTGAATCTCATCGTGTACGGCAGTCGAAGTCTGACCGGGACGGTCCTAATCTACTTGGGCCGGGTTTATCGTAATAAAGGGAGGCAAAGTTAGAGCGCGATTAGTATTTCGATCTCTGCGTATATGTATCGAATGTCTAGTACATCTAACAGAGATCTAGACGCCAGTTTCTCTCGTCACGCTTGCATTTTCGAGGGCCTCCGACGAGAAGAGCAACGAAAGAGGAAAGAAAAGAGGCCGGTCCTCTTTGCCGACCTAAAGTGAGAGCACAAAGAAAGAGTCGACGGGGAGTAGAGCATCGAGTATTATACCCGCGTGTTCTCTATATACATATATCTATCTCTAGTTTGCTTGCTATAACCGGCATGCTCTCCCGTAGATACATCTTTTTTAGAGGAGATATCCCGTCACTTGTACTTCAGCCAATCATCGATCACCGAAGCGTGCGAGCTGGGTATCTCGTATATAATCGCCTTAAAACTCCGAGGATCACATCTCTGCCTCTTCGCGCCTTATAATTCATTTAATAATTTCATCAAAATATCTTTCGATGATTCTTTCGAGTTCAATCATTATTGGAATGATGGCTGTTTTAGAGGAGAGATTCGGTCCAAATTCATTGTACCATTCGGTAGCACCGTTTTCTACACGTCACACTGGTAGACCATTATTGGTACGTGTCTTAATCCGAGGGTATGTTCAGTCACACATACACACGACACACGCTCATATACAGACACCAACACAGTACACACAGGATACAATAGCAGGATTAGGTCCTTCCAGGACCACGCTTTACTTCTCTATCTCACCACGATCTTGTAGTTCTGTTCTTAGTGCTAGTCCTGCAGACTCTTATTATCGCGACCTCCTTGGAACTTTGTCGAAAGGTTTCATAGATTAGATTTGTAATAGTGGAAGAATTCGAATTTGAAATATTGAATTTCATTAGAGAAGTCTCTCGATAAATTTCCTTGGTAGGTCGAAGATTAGCAATTGATTATGGAAATATTTCTAATCGTTATCTTTCGATTGTATCCGCGGTTAGAACTTCTTCAAGGATGCCTGGAATACGTTCGACTTCATCACCGTCGTCGGCAGTATCGTGGACGCCCTTGTGATCGAGTTCGGGGTACGTAGAGCTTCAAAAGACATTATCCTCACTTATTCCTATTGTGACACCAAAATAACATGCGTAGTTTTGAAGATCCGGCGATTACCGGATCTTGATGTACTTCCTTTCTAAATAAGTATCGCTTGATGTATACTATTCCCGCCTTTTAACTCTTTTGCTGCTTACTTAGAAAGCCAATGCTCACACTTATTACAATATGCCAGGCATACTATATCATCGGTCAGTGTATCTGCTTAGGTGCTCCTGTCCAGTAGAACGAAATATCGAATGAACAACTTTTTGAAATACCAATAATTATGTGGCGCGAATGTAATCGCGTGATATAAGATCGATATGTTATACATTTTGCCATTTTTTTCTGCAGCTATAATATCCAAGAAGCTTCATTTGTCGTTACTATCAATTTATATTCAAGCTCCAGGTAAGCTAATTGTGTGATCCTTAGTTTGATATTGAGATTGTATACTATTCGCTAGATTCGTACCTGCCTGGAGTTAATCAATTGTTATCTCTATTTTGATCGAATAACCGTGACAATTCCACGTGTATTTTTGTATTAGGAGCGGACTGTGCCCGCTGGTGGCGGCCAGCTTGGCGAAAAGAAGGTATAAACCACACCACTCACACATTACAGATCGTAAGTTACGAATAACTTGACACCTTGTGATGCGAACAGACTTACAAATACACTTAAATCCTTATAATCCTTTAAATTATTCTACCATAAATTTCAACAGCCACTTCTTCGTCCGGAATAAGTTGTACCACTGAGACCAAAAACTATTCAGTGGTGATATTTAATCTAGAAATTGGATGGCAGCAAATGAGTTAAAAGAAATCTCGGGTTCATCCAAATAACGATAAGAGATTACATGCTCGAAGTTCACTATAGCTTCGTTCGTGCATCGGCGCGATTTCGAGAGTATGTTGAAGGGTAGCAACCCTTAGACATACTTTCCTTATGATCTGGCTGTTACACGCACGGAGCCCCATCCAATTTGTGATAAGAGCCCAGCAGCTTTTTGAATTAAGTGCAATTTCCTCTGCTCCCTACAGGAGAACTTCATCAACGTCGGCTTCCTGAGGCTCTTTCGTGCCGCCAGACTCATCAAACTACTTAGGCAGGGATATACAATACGAATTTTGCTCTGGACCTTTGTACAATCCTTTAAAGTAAGTGGGCATTCTTATCCAAATATTCTTTCGATTCAATTTTTATTCATGAAACAATAAATCAATTCTTTCTTTTTCTTTACAGGCTCTGCCTTACGTTTGTCTTCTCATAGCCATGCTGTTTTTCATCTACGCGATCATCGGTATGCAGGTACGAATCTCTTTGGTTCTTCAACCCTCTCGATTTAGTAATGAAAGAAAGACGCGTGTATAAAATTGATTGCCTACACTTCCAAGTAATGATTTTGCGAAATTCTCAAATATTTCCACCCCCTCCCCCCCAAACCGGCAAGTTCTAAGTTCTAATAGCTGAAAGCGTAAGGATCCGAGGTATCCTAGCAGGCCCGGAGAAAACGGGGCTAAAGTATTACAGAGAGAGGAATATTAAAGTGCGAGATAGGGCTTTTTTGTGGTGGCCATTAGTGACCCTGAAATTCCGTTGTCAGGTTTTTGGCAATATAGAGAACGATCCAGGAACAGCAATCGATGATCACAACAACTTTCAGTCCTTCTTCGCCGGTCTTATGTTGCTTTTTCGGTGAGTCGAGCAGCTAAATACTGCAGGTTCAAAGCCAGGGCCGAATCACTTTCAATACGGAGGCGACCAACTTGGACTCTTTCTCAAAGTGCAATCAACTAATAATCAAACTTGTCGTACATATAATTAATACAAAAACTAACACTTTGATGAAGAGGCTCGAATTGAAATAATGGTCGCCCCACGTTCGTGATGTAGAATAATTAAGCTGTTGGCATGAGGTTTAACAAGAGTAAGCTGCTCGACGTGTCAATCTGTTGTAATTCAACCCCTGCAATTAGAGAACCCCTCGCCCCGCCCCCCTCGCCCTTTCTAGAAAGTTGCTCCATAGTACTGCTTGCTCTAGAATTTGGAGTTGGTCTTGGTGCAGTGGTCTCCGACAGTACAAGTTCGATTATCTGTAAGGGATGGCCCGATTATACAGATATAAATCAGTTTTCGTCTTGTCCTCTCGGAGCCATTGATGAAACCTTATGGTAGGGGAAAGACCGTAGCTGATAATTAATGTGGTGGATGCGTATTGCTAGTGGTTAGTCCGATACTCTTTTGACACCACAGACACAGTTTGATTTGAGCAGTAGAAGAGTTGAGAACTCAGAACAGACAACGATTTATTATCAGTGCAGCGAGAAGGAACGTAAACAAGGATCACATATGACGAAATTATTAAAACAACGTACTAAGAAATTGTTAAAAGGCTGATTTTAAAAGAAAGAACTTGATAAAGAGTAATGCTAATGCCGCGCTCGTCCTTTGGCTGCGGCCGTCTTCTTTCTGTGGCACTCAGGTATTCGGTAACATCGCGCTGGATCCTGAGAGTTCTATTACCAAGCACAACAATTTCCAAAGCTTCATTCAAGGTCTGATGCTACTTTTTCGGTAAGTAACACACCGGGACCGCCGGCATCCCTCTACACACTTTCACTTTCTATTCGCCACCCCGTACGTGACACACCACTTTAGGGATACTTCGAAGCGCAACTGCTCTCGCAAAACGCTCACGCTGTCGAACGCAATCCGGCAACTTGGAAAGAATTGGATTTCAATTAATATATAATGAGCCTTCTCGCTTTTATTACACTGTCACATTTAACACTGCTGGCAAGGCTAATCAAGATTATTAGTAGATCCAACTGTAATTCGAGCAGTAATTCTAGTAAACGGGCTATGATACGCCTCAAGCCTTTGTAGCCCTTGTATTAAGATACCTTAGAGCTAATTGTTGAGTAGAACATTCAGTAAATTATGAGATGCTTTCGATGTTGTTCTCGGCGATACCAGAACGATTTTGCATGACGTCCATTGAATACTGAGACGTGTTATACTTTACTTAATGACAGTAATAACATTTAAGAGTTACAACAAAGAATATATAAAAAGCATAGTAAAAGTCCCAGTTGAGCCAATGCTTTGCTTAAAGTTGACTTCAGTCGCATGTGAAGCCCCTGCAAGGCTTCCTCAGTAATGCTTTTGCCTTTGCAGTCTTCCTGATGCTAGTTCGTGAAGACGAAGGCTTTTGAAATTTACTGACAAAGTCTGAGATAAATATGACTGAATTAAAGGTGCGCGACGGGAGAAGCTTGGCCAAACATCATGTTGTCCTGCGTGGAAGGTCGACAATGCGACGAAAAGGCAGGCAAAACCGACGGTGGCTGTGGCTCAAACATCGCCTATGCCTACTTCGTCTCGTTCATCTTCTTCTGCTCATTCCTCATGCTGAATCTGTTCGTCGCCGTCATCATGGACAATTTCGATTATCTCACAAGAGATCCATCGATTCTCGGTGCTCATCATCTCGACGAGTTTGTCAGGATATGGGCGGAGTATGATCCAAACGCGACCGGGAAAATCCACTACAAGGAGATGTACGACATGCTCAAGAACATGGATCCGCCGCTGGGGTTTGGTAACAAGTGTCCGAACAGGCTAGCATACATGAAACTCATGAGGATGAACATGCCTCTCGATGACGAAGGGAAAGTTAATTTTACGAGCACCTTGTTCGCCCTGATTCGCGAGAACTTGAGCATCAAGATGAGACCACGTAAATAGTGTTTAAATTTCGCATTTTTAAGAGTTTAATGAACTTTTTGTGTGTGTTAATGGGAAATATTTTGCGATTCGTAGATGAGGAAATGAAGCAGGCGAACGAAGAGTTGAGGGACACGATTCGAAGTATCTGGCCTCTCCAGGCAAAAAAGATGTTGGACCTTTTGATACCTAGGAACGAAGGTGATAATTATTCTAGAATTATCTGTACTGGAATTTATTGATGTATTCTAATACATATTTTTGTATGTTTCCTGTTACAGAATTAGGCAGGAATAAGCCCACCGTCGGTAAGATATACGCCGGCCATCTCATATTCGAAACTAAGTTCGGTTCGAAAAAATTGGCTGGAAAGGTGAGTGTCCCACAAAATTCTTTGCGAATTACACACGTAATATTAATGGAAGCCTTTTGTCATATATCCGTATTTAGAACTTATAGATCGACTTCCCAGACGCCCTTTGCTAATGTTTTTCTTCGAGTCTAATGACAGAAAAATGACTTATTTCTCTTATGTGACTCAAAGACAATTCATAGACAGACTATCAAATAAGTGATTTTCAAAATAGGAGCGAAGAAATCTTGGCAAAGGGAGTGTATGGAAATTGAACGATGATTAAGTTTGAATGGATATTTGTCGTTGGCTTTATCGTGGTAGGATATTTTACACACGACACCGGTGTCAAGACAAAGTTTCAGATAGAGAATTTCCACGACTTCCATGTAGACTCTTGATAACCTAGTACCCAAGCTTAGTATCGCGAGAGGTATTCTCAGAAAAAGGCAAATAAAAATGAAAAGAAACAATTAGGCAGCTATTCCAAATAAACACATAGGTGGCAGAGGTACATGTTAATCTTTGCGACACCTTCGTTACAACACAAAAAGCACCCAATTGGTTTCCACACAATTCGAACATTAGGGGTGCGATTCTAAGCTAACTTCCTCAGTCCCAATATTCAGATGCTATATATCTGTGTGTGCCGAGTAGTGCTCAGAATTTTTCTCAGAGGTACACGTGTATACTTGAATGCGTGATAATAAAGTCGCGTGTTACAATCAAGCACGTTCTTCTAGGATATAGTTTTCAGAAATTGTTATATCATTCAAATAGAATTTTATATATGCTGATATTTTAATAGAATTAATCGTGCCCAAAAATTCTTCGCCTGGAAAAACGTGCTCGTATAATTTAGTCGAGTATCACTTTATAATCGAAGAAGACGTTCGATCTCTGTCTGTTAATTTGAATTAGCCGAGTCAATATGTGTAGAAGCAGTTTCGATGTCACCCTCTCCCGAACGTCATAATGCAGAACTTAATGCAACTGTGATATTATTGTAGAGTATTTTGAGTCGATCCATCGATTGCTATTTGAAGAGAACAACTATCTCTCTTGCCAATCGAATATCAAAACAAAAAGTCTTGTCATTTATTTCGAACTGTGAGACATAGCAAACGTTGAATCGACAAAAACAGAGGAGTTCTATACCTCATAGATTATTAGGATACAATATGGTTTTTGAATGAACTTTACACAATTAGACACTTAGAGAAGGATCTGTGTGTGTTGGATTTATTGAGTGTTTTATTCACTGGCAGTATCTTATACATATATATACACAGAATGAAAGTACAGCCACGAGGTTTGAGCCTCCCAATTTCTATTATTGGAGTCGATAGTGTGATACTTAATTGACGTACATTACATAAATAGCGTAGGTGTAATTTTGATAGATATGATTCTTCAATCACTGACTGATTACTACTTTTACCTGTTAAATTGAGTATACCCAGACAAGAGGATGTTCACGCAGCTATCAATCATCTCCTTCTGTCTTTTCTCTTTGTTTTCCAGAGTAACGATAACGATCTTATCGATACCGATAATGCTGGGCAAAGTCCTGCAGCCCAGGCGGTAGTACTTACTTTTTCTCTTACTTATTATCATCTTAATACGGTCCCTCTTTTAGTTTCTCGATTGTTTTTTTTAAGTTTCTCCCTGTTTATTTTATATCCACACGTTTACCGCAAAGTCTGATTTAAAAACATTTGTGAAATCTACTTAAAAGTACTGCTGAGACTCCTTGAAAGAGTCTAATTATTTGCGGTAGACGTGAAATTATTTTTGTGTACATAATACTCTTTTTCTTTGTCTTATACTTATCCGGACACAGTAATCGAGCAATCAGTAATATATTATACCAATTCCTTGAGCAAATAGAATGTAAAATAGTAGAAAAGACTTGGTCACTGTGTCCTGAAACATTACGTCTTGAATTTCTTTTCTGAACGTTCACACAAAGCACTCATATTACTCATTACACCATTACACTTCGACATTTGTGTTCCAATTGTCTTATTTGGTACCGTAGATTCTCTATCACCTAGCCACTCTCACCATTACACCAGCAACTATTGTCCAACTTCTGTTTGAGAGGTGTTTCAGAAATATGAATACTAAATCAAATTCTAAGATCATTTGATAAAAATATCATTAATTCTAATGAGGAATTAGGAAACAGCAGTTGGACTTGGAATGAAACGACAATCACACACGAAGACACTTGAGATTTTCTTCTATTCCTCTCCAGGCACTTCATACCTTAGTGAATTACCCATTAGAGCATCCATCAGGTTCACACGACCTAGAACTTCAGAACTAGATAGACGGCCCGCCCTTAAAACAGACTCCTTTCTTTGAACAGCACGCTTCCACTCGAGACTACTAATTAGCCTAGGATAATCTCCAAGTCTAGTTTAAATGCGTCCAATTCTATATATCATGCTCACGACACCTCCGAGCCTCACTTGTTTTCGAAATTCGATATTCAAAAAGATTTCTATATTGTTTGCTCAAAGGTTTCCCGTCCAATCAACCGGGGAACGAGAGACAGGAGTGTGATATATAAAATTGTGCGTTTTGAGTCTTTTTAGTCGTCGTGTCGTAAACCCGTGGGGGTCACACGTGCACGCACGTGTACGCACGTGAATCGGCTCTTTGCCCCGAGAACAAATACCGAAAACTAGCTGTGTGTAAGTAATATACCTTCTAGTTCCAAATTCTCGATTCCTTTCATAGAATTCAGTTTTAGTGTTTCGAGCATTTGAACCCGGGTGAAATATAATTAGTATCTAAACCTCGAACATAGTCTCCGCCTTTTGCCTCGTTACGTTTCGTCTCTACGTTTTTTCTCTATTACTATCTCACTCTCTTTCTCTCTATTTTACTATACTTTAATTGTCTTCCCAGTTAGATCGGCTTCCAATCATCATTGTCTTGGATCTTAGATCGTGCAATTAGAGGCCTCCTAATCTTGGCTTCCTCGAAGCCTTTTCAATTCTTTCTCTCTGGCCAATAAATCTCCACGAGATTATTTCCATCTTTCTTTAATACCTTGCCGAAATCTCTGTGCATTGGATCAGTCTTCTCGAGGAACCAACTTATATATAAAAACTGTCATCTATTAAAATAAATTCTGTACTCAGCAGTATCTCAATATTCTCGTACGTTCCTTGAAGAAGTCTGACCATATTTCGACCCGCCTTGAGCAGATCTTACAATCCAATAGAGTCCGCGCGATATTTGCTATAGTAGACTAGAAGAAGGGATAGCCTGATCTCGAATTACCTTCTCGATAGATCGTTAGCAGTCTTGCTAGATCACTTTAGGTAGCTTTCTTTCCCGCGAACAGCATCCATACACGACATGCCACACATGAGATTACACGGACAAACAGAAAACTATTGTACAAAAGACAGGGTTTATCTAACAGGGTGGCTTAGTTGCCCGAGCAGGATCGTTCCGCCGCGAAAAATCAACGAATTTTCAGTTCCCCTGACCAATTGCCAAAAAAAAAAGAAAAAATAAAAAAATAAGCTGCAAAGCTGTGAACAACCAACTGTTACTTGCTCCGCCAGCCAAAGTAGTTGATGGTTGAACGACGACCCAGCATACGAGAGAATAATCGAATGACGGTGTCGTCGTTCGCCTAGTTTGATCGTTTAGCGATCATTTTGGAGTGCTCGTATTTTCGGAGGCGAACAGCATCCGCAAGCAGTAGATAACTCGAGTAGTCAGTCTTGAGGCAGGCATGTTGCGCCACTAATACCCGATCGAATTAACGATCATCTTTAACACACTCCACCCCCCCCCCCCTTTTTATACCTGTATATGTCTCTATCCGAGCTACTAAACAGTGGCCACGTCACCTTTGCTCTTTACCATTGTTCCTTCGCTTGCCGTGTCTTACCTGTACCCGTCCTTTGCATATTACTTACTTGAGAGTAGCATAGAGGTACGATTTTAGTCTACAGTCTCTAGTCTAGTCTTTTTAACAAGTAGACACCGTCAATGCTCCTACAAAGAAATTTTAAATGGTAACAATTTTAATTAACACTGCTTGAAATATGGATTTATAATTAACAGAATAACTGATCAAGGAGCACTGACGGTTCATGCATTTTGTGCATGCTTACTGGTAATTGCATTCATGCAGTCTAGTGAAACGTTACTAACTAATTTTAATTCTCTCTATCTGCATATATTAGTATACATATACATATATAAATATATACATATATGGTATTTTGCGCTCATTCGTAACACTTGATTACGATTGATACCATTAACCGTTTGTTCGTAAGAATATAGTATCTAGATTCTAACAATTCTATATATATATATACAGGCTTCGCCGGAGCATTTCACCGTCACCGATATTGGATCAGACCGATATCTCATTTCTCACGAATCTTTATACAATTTTGTCTTTGTATGTCTTATCTATCTTATCTATCTTTCTCTTCTTGTCACATGAACACTTTCGCGTGCGCGTGTTGTGCCAGCACCCCCCCCCCTCGTCGTTGGTCTTTTTCTCTTTCACCACGGGGGTTGTGTCTTTAGCATTCAAAATCGAGTGCACCATTCTCACGTACACTTGGTACTTACTTAGCATGGCCTACGTTTTGCTCTCTCAAAATAAAAAAAAATAAAATAAAAACAAAAGCAAAAGTCTTTCTCTTCAGCCGTGTGTCGCTCTGGCAAGCTCCGGTTCTCTTCTGGCTCGCAATCCGCTCTCGCAAATCACGGGAGGGAAGGTAAAGCAGAGGAGGGTAAAAGGAAAGCCTGTATGTTCCTTGTACATACTTGTACAATAAATTGGAAACTAGAATGCTCAAAAGAAATCCCCCCCCCACCAAAAAAAAAAAAAAAGAATCCAAAAAAAAACCAAACAGAAACGAACGGTTGCCTCGGGGAGTAGCGCGATCGTCCGTGAATGGGGCGATCGCGGAACCACACGAGAGCCAGTCCTGCCGATCAGCTCTGATAGCCGCTCTGTGCTTTTGCGCACGTTCTCGCATCTAGAACGCGTCGTTCTTCAACTGCCTGCGGGACATGACGGCCGTGAATCATAGCAGAAACAATCACGAGGCCGGAAGCCGAGCGAACAGTCTCGATCCGGTGGTACGTCCGGCGGCGGATACCAAGCTCGATCAGCAAAAAGATGCGCTGGACGAGGAAGAAGGGGCCCTCGGGATCGTCGCAGCCAGCGGGCTTAGACCTCAGCGTAGCATCAGGTATTTATATTAATTATTTACCATTTATTACTAATATTATAATCCCTTAATTATCAGTGGATTAATAGGAGTGATATTCTGATTACAGAAACAAAAAGGTGAACTGGAAGATGTCCCACCAGTACGATATTCTAGGCAGCAGCGGAGAGAGTAGCCAGGGAGGGGGTGGGTCTGGGGTTGTACCCGTAGTTAATGACGAGGATCGCGCCCCCGAGCTAGAGCCATTGCTGGCTGAGGTGCCCCCCCAGATGGATCTAAACTACTACCACCACCATCACCGTCACGACCACTACGATACCGACAAAGATCTATACTATGACCATCATCATCACCACCACCACCACCACCATCACCATCATCATCATCACCGACCACCCTCGTACTACCAACACCAGAACACCTACGCACCTCGCTCCTCGATCCGTTACCACAAGGTCTCGGCTCGGTCCAATTTTTGTATTTCCTACCAAAAAAACCTAACTTGATGATGTTCTCGCGAGTTCAAAGAGTGCTCTTCTATTCTATTACTTATAATTGCTGCCCTCATTCACCCCCCCCCCCCCCACATCAATTTTTCTTCACCTACCACCCTCTTTGATCGATTGCGACATAGAACTCTTTTTCTTTTTATCACTCTTCATATATCCCCCGCCCGCCCGCCCCCGCCCCCCCCCCCCCTCGTTTTGTCTTGTGATTAGAATTTTGTTCGTTCATCGCGAATTAGGCGCTCGTGATTAGTTTGCGCGTAGAAGAGTGCGCGACTTAGAGACTCTCGTCTGTATGATATTGGGATGTTTAGATCTATCGGCGTCACGCAGATTATACAGTTAGCTCGGAATGATATATTTGCTTGGCATTTAGTGGCAAAGCTCTTTTTAGTCGACCATTGACAGTTTAGATTTTACATGGACAGTTTGTGCATCCTTCCCGTATAGATTTGATTTTACTTCGACCATTCCTCACACGGCGAGGATGGTATATTCGTGGAATTTAGAACGCGAACGCGATATGTTCTTAGATGATTCTAAATGAATACGTAGAACGAGAATTCACAGGGGCGAAGCGTCGGGAAAAGTTCTTCGAAGCACTGTTTTTGTTTTGTTTTAAAGACTTCAGAGTATTATTCTTTTGTTTCCCTATGCTTGGCCACTGAATCGTAATGTTCTTTTGTTTCTAAAATAAATAATCAAATGTCCCGATAGAAAAATCGATATGGAACACCTTTCACGTCAGGTACCCACTTTCTCTCCTACGAATTAGATTGAGATAGTCCTAGATACATAGAAGACCACCCTCCAACAATCCCACCCTACATTTTCCTTATTAATTAAAACGCATCAATCAGCCATACATCAAGATCGATTTGCGGAGTTATCCATAAGCCACTCTCATTGTCGCAATTCATTCATTCGCATTCAGTCGCATAACCGCCCCTTCAAGGCACTAAGATTCAGTCAGCAAAGATTTGGGCGAATAAAATGGGTGAGCCTCGTCACTGACATTCTCCTCCTTGGAAGATGAGAGGAATAGCCGCCCATACGAAATAGTGTCAGATGTCTCAGAATGTAGTGTGTTTCACAGAATGACAAAGTAATCGTTGCAATAGATCCGTTTCTTATCCCCCCAAGCAGTACCATCAGTAGACAAAAAAAACAAAAAAAAACAAAAAACAACAACTCGCGAAGTCAACGTGAGACGTAAATCGATCTTTACCGACTAAATGTTAGCCGATACTGTAAATACCACACTTAGAGACGAAACACCGTTTAGTATGCCACATTATAGAAGACGGCCTCGACCACCAAGCCCGAATTCGAGAGATTCTTTAGTAATTTCTTAAATAACAAGATTTAGAGAATTCCCACCCCCTTATCCCTAGCTGCTTTCAGCGTTAAGATCGTTCTAGGAAGAACGATGCGATCGTAAACATTGATTGCTCGTTCTCCGATGTGTATCTCGTTCGTTGTCTGTAAATCTGTGTCAGTATCCTGTCTGCCCTGGTGACTGGTAAGTAAGGGGTGGCCCCTTGGAAAGAGGACTATTCGATCCGGAAGGTAGTAGAACAATGGTTTCTCTTGTTGGCGTCCAGCAGCCGAGCGACGATAAACGAAAAAAAAAACACACAGGGCTATACCTTGTCTCTCAAAGCATGTGCATGGCTGAGATTATTCTCTTAATTGCATGCATGTACTACTACTTACTGTCTATCGCTGTCTATCTATTTCTATCTATCTGTCTATCTCTCACACACGTGGGTATGTTTCTCCAACGACTACGTGGCTCTCCAAATCATTAAGTGCTACATACTTCCATCCTTGCTGAGGCTTTAAAAGGCCTCCGATTTTTAGAGCAAATGATACCTCCATGGCGAACGAATTCCCACGCGCTTGTTCCTTCGTTCGCCTTCGATTATCAGCAAGTTTCCCAGGCGCGCTTGCCGCGCAAATTCCTTGCAATTTCCTTCGAGCAGACTCATTCTTGATTGCTAATCAATCCGAGCGAGTAACAAGGGCTATCCTGAGAAGGATTAAGCTCGACTAATTGGAGTACTGGGATGAGAGCTGTACATAATGAAGTGGCCGAATGAAAAGCGCGGAGGCAAAAGGCGTCTCGAGTTGAGAAGGATATGTGTTCGAGGCGCGAATCGCGTATAAAAGGAGGCAAAGAATCGATGAGACCCTGACTTCTCCTTAAACCCTTGATCCAAATATTCTCTGAGATGATTTACTAACATGCCAGTCTATTCGTTTAGGACGAGCCTCAGGACGTCATAGTTAGCGAATCCCGTGCTGGCAGCATGGAAAGCCTCACGCATTCACATCATCCGGCGACTCATCCACCCAGACATCAATCACGATCGCCAAGTTTAAGGTATGTATTATGAAATTGAAAGTTAAAGAGAAAAAGAGATTAATTTTATTTGGGGATGATTTTTATTACAGAAGATACTCGCCAGTCACACACAGATCGCCATCACCATCGCGGCGTAGATTCGACCAGCATGGTCGTTACTACCCGGAAGGACCAGGGTTCAGCGACACGGTTAGCAACGTCGTCGAGATTCAGAGACACACGCATCATCCCCATTCGTCACAGTACAATCACCGGCATAGGATACGAGGTACAAGAGAGCAATGATAATTCCCGTCGAAGAGAACACGGTGGAACGATAAGTCCTTTTTTACGAAATCTACGCTACGAATTCCTTCTCACACTGTTTACTTATCTATGTCTGTTTATCTATCTGTTTCTTTATTCACCATTTGATATGCACTCTTCTTCTCGCAATGATATTATCCCCTGCGTCACGAAGGCCGATCTACCCAAAAGACACGTGACACCCGCGTATAAGTTACAGGAAGAAAAAAAGAAATAAAGAGAAATTCGTAGCCGCGATTCCAAGAGAGAATAACTATATCTGAATGTCGCTATAAATGGTTTTACTCGCAAGAGGCAAACGCTCAGTGTGTCACACTCGATGTAATGTGTTTCTTCGTTTTGTTCTGTTATGCGCCTACAAAGACTATTACGACCACTGCGACTATTACGACGATGGTAATTTCTTTCGCAACTCCGTTTCATTCCTCCCCACTGCGAGGCAGAGTTACTCTCTAAAGTTTTGATACAGTTGCGATCGTTTGGCTTACACACCCCCTATGTCTTCTCCTACTGTAATTCTCTCCAAATACTAGGAACACCAGAACAATTAGTCTCTCTATTATACCTTCTACATATACACACGATATACTGTAAATAACACGAGACACCAATTCGATGCTCGACAGTTTGGTGATGAGCCCGCCCGCCCCCCCCCACCCCCCACCCATTCTTTAATCTTACCCAGAAATTCTTTGGTCGGACGATTATTTAAACATGGAACTGTTTCTACCCTCACTATCGACCTTCTCACCAACTCTCGAGATCACCTTTCTTATTTGAGGCCGCATAGCATAGTCAGACACGCTTAAAAAATCCCCCCCCCCCCCCCGCCCCCCTTTTCCAGGACATTCCTGACCTCAATGCCGCAGACCAACTATTTCCTATGCACGATTTAGGAGCACGTGCTTTCGGCAATGTGCACCTTGCACTTTATAAGTTGATGCAAGTAAACCAATTCCTGCCCGAACTGTTAAATAGATCCACGTCTCGCAAGAGAATCCGTGTCCTTCTGTCTATCTGCATAAGATTCCAAGTACGATGTCAGTCTTGCATAAAGAAAGCAACGAATTCGATGCAACCCTTATTAAAGATTCCCCGAGCTACAGAATCTTCTAGAGATTGCACGAAATTGTCAGTCCCTTCAAACTGCCTTTAGAATTCCTTGAAAGCTTGAAAGTTTGCCCTGTCGAAGAAGTGTAGAGAGTCTCTAGAAACTAGCATGTATTCCCTCGAACGGATTTCAAAAGTTGAAAAAGTGTACAGGTAGAAAAGGCACGTAAAGCATGTTGGCCATTGAGTGCACTGCTTCCCAAGAAGGCCAACGACTGCCACTCCGAGTTTCATCCGAAAGGCCGAGGTTTAGTCACTCGTGCTAAGACAGTAATTCGTAATTATTCGTGGCGCTAGTCAACATACATACATATATATATATATATATGTATATATATATATATATATATGTATATATATATATATATATATATATGTATATATATATATATACATAGGAGATTTCGAATTTGGCCTTATGAGTTCGTAGACTACGACCAACCCTTCTTAATGGCGCCTCCCTTTTAGGGGCAGATTTCCTTAGGTTAATATCATAGAATAGATGTTCAAAAGCGAAGTCCTTGGTGTTATTGATAGGATGATTTCATATTCTAATCAAGTTGTATGATATCAGGTCCGTGGAGTGCCTCGACGAGTCCAGCGAGGTCACCCAGTCCCGTTCATCGTATCGAACGAGGTCGGCACTATGGTACGACAAGTCTGCAGCAACGTTCGAGAAGTCCAAGTCCTATCGGCGGTGGAACTCCCGCTCACCCACAACGCCATCATTATCGGCATCATCCCCATCAACACAGTTATCCAGTCTTAGCTACGAGAAGAGGGCAAGGACGACGGTTACCACCGACGCCGAAGAAGCCATCAACTTTACAGTTGAAACCAGCGAACATCAACTTCCCCAAGTTGAATGCTTCGCCGACACACGGGCCACTTATGCCGGGTGCACATGTACTACGAGCGAGTGGCATGCCACATCCACCGGGTGGACATATGCCTACTATGCCAGTTGACCATTGTCCGCTGAGCTTTGAGCAGGCGGTCGCAATAGGCCGAGGTGGTAGAATTCTGCCTGGTTCGGTGCCCAATGGGTACAAGCCGCAACCACAGGCCAAACAGAGGACACCCAGGTAAGATTAATGAAGTTCAGAATTTATGAATTCTTTAATGAATCAATTCTAGATGGAATTTAATTCTTATTTTAACAGGTCGAGACATTCCGATAGCGACGAAGATGACTGGTGCTAGCCAAAGTGGGACCCTGGACGGTGGTCCGGAGATGTGGACGCCCCCAGGCGTCTTAGGGTCTGCGCATGACATTTCTACGGAAATCGCATCGATGAACTCGCTACGAAATCGGAGCCGGTACTCTATGATCGGCACGCCTGGAGTCCGGAGACCGAGTCGGAGTCGCCTGAGCGACATAGACCGATCTACCTAAGCTTCCCTGAAGTCACAGCTTTCTGCGACATAAGTCCTCCTAATGAGCACCAGGCTCAATGGGGATCAGGGGAAGAAATACGCATAGAGACGTCGCAAGAATTCACAAGGGGAAAAGACACTATGAGGTAATAGAAAATTGGAATGAAGAATCAATATTCTTCTATAGAATGGCAGAGATCGAGATCATATATGGCAAGTGGATAATATGATTCCAAAAGGAAATGATCTATGCGCGAAAAATATAAAGAATCCAAGAAAGTGAGTGTGACCGCAGGTCGGATCAGAGGGACGAAGAAAATATCGAAGTCTGATCGCTGTGGAAAGCGATCTTACGATAAACACAGTCCGGAAGAAATGCTGTGTTCACGAGAAGGAAAAGAAAGAAAAAAACACTGTTAGTGGCAAGTATGTCAGCAGTTGGCAAGCGGTGGCACGGTCAGGAGGAAATGGAATTCTTCTATGTCCGATTTGCCAGAGGACAAATTCGAACTCGAAACAATAGGCTAGGGTACCTCTACGATTGAGCAGGTACCTGCCCCGCCAAGGGAGATCCACTTTTTATACGATAATCCGCATAAACACACTGACACGAAGGATCGCAGGTCAGTTGAGATCTCACCTTAAGCGAGAGAGCAAGTAAAAAAGGGTTGGAGGTCCTCGATATTGACCGACAGAAGTCCCTCGTTCCACGTGGGATAAAAGTTCTAGAATACGAATGCGTCGCGGGAAGACGCGTCAACCCAGGCGGAATATTTCCCTATGGACTTTAGTACGATAAGAGTGCTATTCCTTTCGTCTTGTTTTTCCTTGGTTCGTTTTCTCCGTCTAGTCCTTTAATCGCGCCAGGCGTATACGCGAGTCAACTATCCATACTGGCGAGTAGAACTCGCACAGGGCGAGCGTGCGCGCGCACTGGTCGGACTGGCAAGCGGAAATGGATCTTCTCTGACGCATCGGTAGCGTCCGAGAATGATTAAGATTCGACGAGTGGCCTCGTGAAGAGATCGATCGATGGTCCTTGGCATAGAGTAACTAGAAAATTTGGCTGCCTCTATAAAGGATTTCGGGAGGGGGGAGAAGACGCGCGTGAAGAGTGCACGCACGAGGCCGAGTCGAATTCCGCTCAGAATCTATTTCGATAAACGTAGACTTTCGCCGAGCTCGATTTTATCGGGAGTAATAGACAAGAATTTACCGGTTCTCTCAAAACTCACTAGCTCCATTCTGCCATTAGTGAAATCGTGCAAAGGACACTCGGATATAATAAGAGACGCGAACGGATCGAAGATCAATTCGTCCGCGTCACCCGATTCGTGAATCTGGTCCTCGCGAAACGATTCCACAAGGACCGTGGCTACGGGACCCGCTCGCTCGTTCATTATATTATTATACAACAGACACATACACACAGACACACAGACAGACAACCAGACAGACAGACAGACAGACAGACAGACAGACAGACAGATACGTCAGTCGGTAGCTGCAGTTTTTGTAATGATCCAACCCTAGCCCGAAGTCTCTTCTTTTTCCACGGAGAAGATTCATGACCAGCCGATAAAGGTCCTCTTGAAATTAAAAAAACCTATCTCGCCTGTCTCGAGAAAAAAAAAAGTCTCTGTATCGAGTGCGATCGAGTACCAAAAATACATTTATTAAACTAATCAGTCGCTTGGTAACTTAGAGGGATAAAGAACGTGAGAAAAAAGCATATTACAAAATTACGAATTTCATAGTATCTTGATACACATTAAACGAATACATCGAACTAACTACGTAGTAATTTTTATTAAACTATCAAGGTTGTCCCGATCTGTCTTTTACCGTAGTGGATTGTATGAGGCTGCGAGACTCGAAAGTATGAGCGAAAGAGAAGAAGAGCGAGAGCGGGAGACCGCGTGTACGTATGTTTAAAGTGATTGAGTGAGAGATTGGGTCCATGAACGAATGAATAGGAGAGAATGGGAAAGTTGATATATTCGTAACAACCGTTTACTTTATCGCTGGCACGATGACCCTCCGTAAAAAAAGGATATAAGATCGAGAAGGATACGAGGCCGAGCTTCGGAATCGGCCGAGCCAGTGAAGCAGTGCTAGCCTAGTGTTAATAGAGAAAGGCCATGAGAAAAAAGCTCGTGCGAAAGAATGAAGAGTATGCAGTTGATGATGATCACTTATCCGATGGGAGATCAGGCTGACAGGACCACGATCGAGGGGTATGTATACGCGCGATAGGGCGATCCCGTCCGGCAGGGCAATGAATTATAAAAGGGGAGATTGGATAGATGCAAAAAAAAAGTAGACTGAGAACAATTGGCCGGTCATTCGGATCTCGCCAGGTACGAAACGAATCCTGAAACGAATCCTGAAACGAACCCTGAAACGACTTCGGTATATTGTACACCATTATTGGCAATGAGTACTTGGTACGAGAAAGGCACGAACGGCATTTAGCCGAACAGTACTGACAGTACTGACTACCGTAAATCATACTCGAGACACCATACGGACAGGAAGAAAACAGGTACTCCGAGCGTGCTATTTACTACTGCTCTTACCATTACTTATTACTTATTACTACCCACTACTACTGTTACTACGATTACTATCACTGATACTATTCGCTATTACTATCCACTACGAGTAACTAACTTACTACGACTACTAATAACTACTGCGACAACCAGTCATCGACCACCTACCAGAGTACATACCGCCAGCACTACTCTATCCACTGTACCGCCGCTGCTGCTGCTCGTGCTGTTACTACTGTTTACTATCGTACACACACCGTACTGTCACTAACTAAACCTACCGCTACCTACCTGCTGTTAAATACTACTGCAAAAAAACTAAACTACCACTATACCATTACTGTTATTACCTATTGCTATTATCTATTACTACATACTACCTAACTACCGCCGCTATTACTAATTACTAATTACTAATTATTATCGTTACTTTATACTAAAAGAACACGAGGGACACGATATTAACCGTGGACATTTTATTCGATCGATGCCGTTGCTACCGTTTCAATCGACACACACACACTAAGCGGGGAGAGAGTTGCAGAAGCGTTACCCTCGCGACCGAAACATCCAGTGAATATTAATTAATGAGACAGGGAAAAGAGAGAGAGAGAGAGAGAGAGAGAGAGAGAGAGAGCGAGAGAGAGAGTGGGAGAAAGTGAAAGAATGAATGCGGAGAACGCGGGTTAAATAAGAGTAAGGTGACAGAACGATCGGCAATTAAGTCGCGCGTACTAGGTAGCGCCTGGGCCAATCGAAATTCTAGGATTACCAGGATCTATTATATACGAGAAGAACACATTCGACATACTGCCAATCGTACGGGCAGCGTCTCACGTGCGAGACACCGCCCGTGATACATAAGTGTGTACATATATTACATAGTTCTTTCCCGCGACTCGGATATTTATTGCGTAATTAGATGTAAATACTTCGAGAGAATAAAATTAAGAGAGACAGAGAAAGAGAAAGAGAAGAGAGAGAGAGAGAGGGGGGGGGGGGAGAGAGAGCGTGTGTGTGGCTGTGTCTGTGTGTGCGGGGATGAAAGAAGATTCAAAGGAGCAATTGGGAAGAACGAGAGAGGGTGTAAGTGGTGAGTCAGGTGTGCGGAGATCGAGCGAAAGTGTTGGGTAGCAAGAGGATTTAATACGATTTAACAAGATCATTTTTCAATACCATTTCTCGCGCTTGTTTGTCTGCGTAAACTCAGCATGTGTGGATCTCTCGACTGAACACAAATAAAGGAGAATGCTGCAATCACGTGTGAAGTGTTACTTAATATACTGACGGTCTGCGGACGCACGAGTTTTACTCATTCACTGGACTCCTGTAGTCGAGAGCAATTGTCTCTCATAGTCTATGTGTTTTTCTCACTTATAATTATTCCGTATTTCCCATAATCAATCGTCATCAAAGAACATTTATTCGGTTCGCAGTGTTTGAGTTATAAACGTGTCAGGTATGCGTGGTTTTACGGGAATGCGCGTCATTTCTTCCCTTAAGTGCTTTACAAACTCAAGCGTACACCTCGAATCGACGATCCGATAGCGCAAGAATAAAAGAGGAGGAAGGAAGAACAGGAAAAATTGACGAGTGAGCAAAGAGAGAGAGAAAGGCGCGCGCGCGCGCGTGATTAGTGAGCGCGTGTACGAATTATTATTAAAAATGTTTTTCTGTGATAATCTGCAAAAAGAAACTCGTAGAACTCGACGATGTTGCGAGGCGCGCTCGTAGGCGATTTTCTAGGGGTGAGACATGCGTTTGTACCAAAGGAAAGAATGGATGGTGAGATTGGGTGAGTGAATGTTATTAGAAAGTCAGTCTCCTTCGAGTGCATGTCGAACACGAATTCTCCCGGAACCTTACAACACCTTCAAGCGGTAATACGGCGAAGTACATATATGACCAAGCCTTTAAAATGAGATTACGTTAGGTCCAGGAGATGAGGCGAGATCTAAAGCTACCAGTCGTTAGAAGAGTATCGATCTAACCATAAATTAATTGACATATACGTACGAGCATAGCTGTAAATCGAATCACCATTACTTTCCACTTACCTTGCGTCCCTGCGATTAATGCCGGCGGTCATCTCTAGGTGGTAATGACAATTCCAACGATAACACTATGATTAACGGTAACACTCGATACTCCGGTTCTTCTCGCATCACTTCACGCTAACCTGAACACTGAAACACTGACAAAGACGTCGCGAGTCCGCATCACCCTTCCCAACTCATTTAGGCCCGACTACCAATGAGATCTCGTCGGACAAAGCTTAGACGAATCAACGTTCAGTTCAACTCCGCCGGTTTCTCGCGACGAGTGTCGAGCCGTGTGTGTCTACTTTATTTCATACTTTTATCAGACCTCTGTCTTTCAGTAAAAGTAATCCGGTAATAAAAGCAAATCGGTAGGATCGATCGCACGAACAAAGTTAAAGGCGAGTATTAGGTTGCAATAAAAGGGCCCGGGTCCTTCGAGAAAAGGAAGCAAACAAACAAGTAAGCAGCTCGCAGCAGGCATTGCGTAGTCGTTGGAACGAGTGACTCGACCATCATCATCAACATTACACTTTCGAGCGACGAGCGGACTTCATGCGCGATTTCATGAGAACCTATACGTACGTAACTTAACTAAACTCGACGGGACAGACGAACGGCGTAGGAGAAAAAAAGAGGGCGAGGACGATGAGACACGATGACACGTAAACCCACGCACCTACGGTTAAGAGGTTTTTCTACTTATCTATACATAAGCATCTATAAATATATACATAACAGCATACATGTATGGTGATCTATACATATTATAAATAATGTACTCGTTCAACCGGGACACGAGTTTACGCCCTATAGTACATAATGTTTGCGTATGAGACGGCAGCAGGTGGGAGGACGACGCGCTGTCGAAGAAACGAGCACGTGACGGCAGTGATTGCGTTAATATACCTTGGATTGCCCTTCTCGATAATAAGTAATCAGCAAAAGGACAAAAAAAAGTCTCTGTAAAACGGTAATTAACTTCGTCACTAGTATACCGGCTCGGCCTCGCGGCCGGGCGCTCCGTAGAGTTTCATACTTTTGCAAATAATCGAAACCTCGTCGAATACACTATTATTATCGATCTCTATATACAATATAAATATATACATATGACTATATATATATATATATAAATACATTGCGTATGAATATACCCGAGAGATTTAATCGGTTGATCTTTGGTCTGAGATTGCGAAATCCGATAGGGTGCGGGGGGAGGCTGCATAGCCAGTGCTCGAGGGGCCAGATTCGCTAGAGTAAAGTAGAAGAACAATTCGTACCAAGAATCGATCATGAAAGTTTATCGAATGGATTGTTTTAATGCCCAAGACTAGAGCGTAGGGTGATGTGAAAACACCTGTTGTGCAATCATGCTCACTTGTGTCTATGTTCTCAATCGATAGGGTTCAATAAATTCGATGGAACTCTTAGAATTCTAAAGCTGTCATTGGAGAAAAGAATTCTTGAGTTTGGTGAAGTTCTGGCGAGTCTGGCTATCGGCAGCGGCAGCTGGCGAGGCCGAAAGGAGGTTCGGGCGGGCGATGAGCGCGCGGAGGAGACCCATTGAAAGCTTTAACTTTGAATAAACTAACTTTAATGGAGGGTATCTAGAGGAATAAGAAGTCTTGAAGGAGAACAGCCCGTGGCGGTGGTGGACGCCTGGCAGACTAGGAAAGGTCCAGCGTCGGCTAGCCGGCTAGACGCCTTCGTCTAACGTTCTAAGTATCTACTATAAATACGTACGATATACGACGCTATACATATAATGCATATTAATCTACCTCGGCATTTCATTCGCGTTTGAACGAGCATCGAAATTTCTTTGGTCCTCTCGGGCGTCCTCTCCAAGCCGGCTCGCCGGCACCGAATGCCCTAGGCGCGAGCGTATACACACACAGACACAGAGAGAGACGGGGCCGGCCACCATCCGCAACCCGGGCTTCTGTACACTTACTGTATATTACTTATACATACATGCATATACACATATATATACCGTGCAGATATATATATATATGTATATGTATATATACATATATTATAGACGTTCGCGATGAACACTTGTCTCTTTCTCCGCGTGTGCCGGCGGACCGAGTGCAGCAGTTGTACCTTTATACATACAAAGAAATATTATGTCGGTGCTCGGCGCGTATCGGCAGCGTCGCGCCGACCTCCATCAAGCATTGTCATTGTCGTTCCAGGTGAATTATCAATGACGATCGACGTTGCTTCCCAAACTCCAAGAGAGACAGACACGCATAGTCCCAGAGAAAGCCGGCGCGGCGCGGTCGTCTCGACACGCACGATTATTTCTCTTCTTCTTCGGGAAACGGATCAACTTATGTACTCTACAGACAAGTCTGCCAGTTTGCGAGCCGAGAGAGATTGAGAGTCGAATGCACGATACGAAAGCGGATCACGCGATTAACGAAAGGACATAGCTTCATTATTCTTCGAGCCGAGCGCAAAGGGTGAATGTGAGCACAGAGAGTGAGAATGGGTAAAAGAAACAAAAAAATAAAATAAATCAGCGCGGACGAGTGCGAGTATCGGGTGTGCGCGAGTGTTTTTGCGATTAAAGACGAGATCGTAAGACACGCATTATTACTTATGTATTATGATGCAGTAAACGAGAGAGACGAAATACCTACCTTATACATATATACATATAAATATTATATATATATACATATACATAGCTAGTTAAATTTGCAAGTTAGTGTGTATTGTCGCTTCGAAAATGCCCATTACTCGCCAGAATCCAATGAATCCAATGGAAACCCGACTTCAAGTTCATTCTTTTTTTAAGGAAAAAACCAATAAAATAATGTGTTAAAATATTTCGTAACAGATCCTTTCTCTATTGCAATGAACCCTATCATTTACCGATCTCCTCTAGAACGAGTAGTCAGGGTACACTGCTATCCAGACTTACCCTTCGTTGGACGAAGCAATCGATATACTTTCATCCCCTTCGTGGAGACTTCAACAGAGGGCAGCATTCTCTAGGAGGAAGATTGCTAATATTTCGCTGAAGACAAGGATATCTACTTGCTAACTGCTGGTACATTGGATGAAATGAGACGCAGTCTATTTTTGAGCATTTTATTAAGTTTACGATGAGTTCAATTGATACAATGATTTCTGTGGTATACTGTCACAATTCCGGGGCGCGACTTTAAGTACCCTCTCGTCTCCCAAGATTTCTCACGAGGTGCTACATCCCTTACAAAAGAATCTAAACCTATCTACGTTCGGCAGGCTTCTCCCGATTAATGCAATAGCACCGTGATTCCTAAGTGTCCTACAGTAAAGTCCACAAAAGTCTAATGTCGAGATGCTGGATTTGGTAATGCATCGATTCCATTCCTCTCAGCGAGGGGTTCCAATTCTTGGGAGACGAAATCGGAAGTGGCGGTCGCGCCCTACTCTTCCAAACAAAAACGTAAATGCAGTAATAACCGGAGCACGCTCGTGCACCTCGATTGATCTTCCCGGTAGACCTTCTTTTACTATTCCTTTTGTAAGTGGGTCTCTCGGCGTGTGTCTGTGTGTACCAAAACGGAATCGAATCATCGGAGGAAAGGATCGAGCGGAGGTCTCGGGGTGGATGTTGGATGGCCTGGATGTGTGTGTGTGTGTGTATGCGTGTGGGTACGTGTGTATATAGGTGTCTGTGTGTGAGGGGGAAGGGGAGCAAGGAATATGAATATATAATATCTTATATCGCGTATCCATAAATGTTAAACGTTATTTCTTATTCTTTCTCTCCGCCGGTCGTATCGACCTCTTCGTATTCTCGGCTCGTTTTCATTTCTTTTCTTCTTCTTCTTCATTTTTTTTTTCTTATTAAATGTTAGGTAGAGCTTATAAGGGACGCCCGGAAGGCGCGCTCACAGCGAACTTCAGGCGCTCTTTTGTCGTATACTAGCTGTGCCGAACGCACTTGTACTGGTCGCACGGTTGGCGAAAGAATCGACTGAAGATTGAGCCCTGAGTGGCCAGTGACAACTTATACCCTGGATGGATGATAATTCAATGAGTGCCCGACAAAAAAAAAAGCAGAGGACGATAACTCCCGCTGGAACCTCGTGCGCATCAGATAGAGATCATCTCTACGCTAGAAAAAGAAGTGTCCAAAGCTTCTTAAAAGTAGAAGAAGGAAGGATGATGGTACTCAGTAAACGATCCTCAGCCGACTGTTCCACTCGCGACATATTATTTAACAACAGAGTTTAACCACCTAATCATTCGGAGGATACTCGTAATTCTCACCTTCGCCTCGACCTTCGTTTATACAATAAAATGGGATATCCTTTTTTCCTCATCGTTTCGCCTACGTGCTAAGTAGTAAGTCGTCGGGTCGCAATTCGCTCGGCTGAACCGCCAATAATCAATAATCAATAAGAAATCGACAATAATCGCCAGGGCTTTTCACTAGCGACCACCTCGACCAGGCTTAAAAAAATACGGCCGGCAATCGGGCGTAATAAATCTGCGCAATTCTTTCTCGTATCGTCGCTACATCGTCCGTAATAATAATACAATTGCAGTGCGATTATCACAACGCGAGAACCGCAAATATCAATAATAACGGCAATAGTAACTAATAGCAATAGCATTTATAATCATAATAAAGACAATAATAATTAATAATAATACAATAATAATAATAATAATAATAAAATAATTTTTTGCCGTGCTAGTTTAGCATCGTCGCTTACAGTGATGTACTTAGCCGTTACAGTTTCTCGTTTTCTTGTTACCTATTTACTATTCTCTTTTATATACTTCTATGTGTATAGCTACAATATATAATATTTTCCATGTTGAAAAATCGTATACATTAGTGTTGTGTCGCAGGACCATTGCTTCGTTTCTGTTCTCTGTTATCCCTCTCTCGCTCAACTCGCATCTTTTCTCCACTAAAACCAAGCGTTTTCACCATCTTCTCTTCTTATCTAACAGACGTCCATACGTTCCCTCTTTCTCACAGTCATCTCACTCTCACCCTCTCTTGCGTCTCGCTCAATTCTGGGGTTGTCTCTCGCATAAGGAGAGGGACTGGTGGCGAAAGGGGTGGCGCCAATGCCGAGAAGCGTTCACGTCCGACTGGAATCGTCGAGGTTGCGATCTGCTACGAATCAAAGCTTCCCGGGTAAAGAAACACCAAAGTTTTCGGAAACCTGCCACTGGCCATACAAGAATCCCTGTCGGACAATTGGCCCGGATGTTCTATTGGCTCCAGAAAAAAATCTGGTCTCTCTATCTGTATTTTGCGCGCCAGTCTCTTGTCGAGCAACCCTCTTTTCTCCTTCACGCATCTTCGCCCAACCACCACATACACACACTCATCTATTCTCACACAGACAAACCACACGTGGCTCGAGAACGTGAACGCTTCCTGCTAAGACTGTATTATATAACGTTAATAGCTTAATATCGATTTTTAGTTCGTATTACTCGCCGCGCGCGAGAGCCACGGCGAGCCTCGGATCACAGATAGTGAGGTGATCGGATTGCGCGAGCAGTTTCACGACATCTCATGCATGCCTCCTTCTTCTCGTACATATACGCTAGATTCATCCTGTCTCTCTTTCTCGGATCATCCTCCTCTCAATCGTCTCGGGTAGCCCATCGTACACTCAACCACACACATTCACGCACTCGTTCTCTCTGTCGCGCTGTCTCTCTTTCTCTCTCGGTCAGTGTTTGTTTTTTGTTCAGTACGAGCTCTTCTTGCGTGTGTCTTCTAAGTATTTTCAAGGCGACAGCTCCTGAAAGCAGACAGCATCCGGCCGTGTATGCGCCGCGAGAGCAATGCTTGGGTCAGAGAGTGGTCCATCGCCCGAAGACGCACTCGACTCTCCTCTTTTTCTTTCTTTCTTTCTTTCTTTCTCTTTCTTTCTTTCTTTCTCTCTCTCTCGCGTGCATTAGGAGGGCACGTGTCGTTTGCTCCTCGTATACGTTTTGCTTATGTACCGTGTGTCTCCTTCCTGATAAGATCCACCGAATCCCGTATACAAGTATTGTATGAATGTCCGATTTCTTCGAAATCTTTTCTCCCGCGTGGCTTGTTAGCAGATCGTTCGGTCGTGTGATATCTGTTATTACCTTTATCAGCTAAGAAATCGCGTATACCACTGAAGGGGCGTGCTGGTTGTGATCGATCGACTTTCTCCTAGGAGAGTGTATATCGCGAGGCAAAGTACACTTGGTTTTCTCGAGTCTGGCCCACGGGAATGCTAATAGAAAAGAGTCCTCGGCTCGATTGCCGGCGAGCGTATACGCGCTGTTGTATGTCGTGAGAAAGTGGCCGACCTCCGCCGGCGAGTGGAGGCCGACGGTAAGAAGTTCGTCGTACGAAAGAGTCGTCTCGCAGTGGATACAACAACACACGAGTCATACAGATATGAAAAGTATAGAATATAGAATATATATATTTTTCTTATAGACATGTATACGTATACACAATACATATGTACCTACGTACGTACGACCACCTAAGGGTAGACAGGCGCAATCGTATGTTCCCCAGTGTCGAATCGAGTCGAGTATATACTTGACTTCGATCGGTCAAGTTAAAACAAAATTCATCCTTTTACTTGGAAAAAGTCAAAGAGTTAAGAAACGACCGTAGACTGGATTCGACACTGCGTGTGTGTGATAGTGAAATTAAAACAGGACAGAATCAAAAGACGTACGGAAGGATGAAGGGGCAACTGATGTAATGAGACTCCGTGCTGAATCATCGAGGGATTTACAAACGACAAAGAAAAACTGGAGATAAAGACACAACTGGGGAGATAATGAGAAATGAGTGAAGTGGGCCACTCAGTTTCAGTTTCTTGGTTCGTTCGTGGATACACTCATGCACACAAGTCACCCCCACATTGCAACGACCACCTCCGACAGTATTCCTGGTCCACGGCGAGTATGACATAGCCCGGGCTAACTCTTTCCCACCTTCTCCGACAAGCTTTATTAAAAAAGAGTTCGGGTTTCATTAAGGTAGGCGGCCACTCGTGCCGCCACAATTTAAGAGCCGCTCCACTTTTCGCCAGCTTGAATTTATTCCCCCCCCCCCCCCCCCCAAAGTACCAAGGTGCGGTCTACTTTTTTTACCGAGGCATCTCGTGTTTCATCAATAACTAGCCAACCAAGTCGATCTTCTCAACGGACGGCAAAGTCCTCGAGCGGAAATATGCCGGAGGAGGTCTTGCACGCAAACGTCGTCGATGTTTCATTGCATAGGACAGGGAAACAGAGGAGAATGGTTGGTAGTGATAATGGTGGTACCAAGCTGAACTTAGAACATAAACCGCTGAACTTAAACCATAATCGAACGCAGGAAACATTCTCCAGGCATTGCACAATGAAGCGCACTGGGTATGAACTTGGACAGAGTCATGCCTGGCCGCGAGTAATCATCCAAATGGCATTTGCCATCAGCCGGTAGGTTATTACTAAATGACAGGCTTGCTTTCACAGTAGGAACGATATATCATTGGTAAGTACATACCCAGTGCGATCACGCAAAAGTAGGATGGAACGATACATAATGATACCAAGGTGTCGAGAACATAACCGTGTGACCAAATGAGAAGTGACGAAGGCATAAGGGTTTATTGCGATAGGAATAGGACGAACGATTAAACGGAAGTTTGTTTGTAAGGGGGATGCTTGTTCTGTACTAGCAAGGACGATCCGTGTACAACTATGGAGTGTGTGTATGTTAAAAAATAATTGGGTCTCACCCTCACTCTCCTTAGCCAGGCGTCAGTACGCCACCCTATTGTCTTAGAGAAGCGAAGTTATGTTCTCCGGTGCACATAGTCCCCGAAGGTTTATACCAATGCCAATTTCTGTCGCCCTTTCTCTCCCATACTCACGCACACCCCCATCTTCCAATCGTTCTCTCCTTCGCTAGAGACTCTCCTTACTTTCACCCTTTCTCACCAAGCATCTCTTTCCCTCTCACACACCCTCTTATCTTTCGCTAAGGTTGCGACGTACGTACACGCGTAGCTCATTCGTTAAGGCAAAGTTAAACGGAGTCGAAGACCTTGTATTTGTATGCTAGTGGCTCTGTTCAGCCCCTAAAATGTCTATGGTTCGTCTCTCATTCAAGGAACCCGAAAGTCGATCCAAATCACATCTGCATCCTGTACATGGTCCTCGCTCTCGTCAAAAAAAAAAAAAAAAGAAGAAGGATAGTTCGTTCGAAAACCGGAAGATAACCATTAACCGTAGGAACACCAGTGAACCACTGTCTCTTCTCGCGTGGTTCCTAGGAATATGTGTCTGGACAATGTGTGTCAAGAGAAGGGTATGGATGTGCCAGCATTCTGATGGTTGTCTTGTATTTATTCTTGTAAGTTGGTGTCTCTGATGTTTTCGCCCGTTTCCTCTTTAGCGTATACTGTGCATGTATGTGTGTTCTCTGTGTCGGATCTCCTCGAGTAAGTTGTGAAGAGTGTGTACCTTGAATTTACTCGAACCTTGGATTAGCCATGCTTGCACTGCTCTCTTTCTCACACTCTCGTTCTTCCTCTCGTACGCGCGGCTACTCTCTCTTACTCTCACACAAATCTCTTACGCTCTCAATTTCACTCTCTCGTTCTTGCTCGCTCCTATAGTTTGGAAAATTAATTCTTAGACGCGCGGCCGCTTTTCGTTCTCCCGGTCGGAATCAGAGTCCGCTGAATCGTGGAGTGGCGGAAATTCAGGGACCGCCTCGCGTTGTTGCATCCATCCCGCCGCGCCTGGCCCCCCAGCCAATGCCTTGCCCTGCGTCATTTTTTGCGAGTTTTTTTGGTCAATTGATTTTTTTTTGTATCCCAGTGCCTTTTAACCCCTGCGGGTGGCGACAAAATAGTGTGTCATTGGTCACTAAGCCTCGCCTTTGCTCTCGAATTTGTATCTCTGCACTGTCACATGTATCCCAAAAGGACAGAAAGTGGAGCAGAAAAACACTGGGCGTTGGAATTCGGATTGCCTTCGATGCCCATCAGAGGAGAGATGTTCTAGGATCATCATTTGAACTTAATGTTTCGTTACTGATAAGGTAACCACTTCGGGCAAAGTGAGAATGTTCTTGTCTCTGATGACCATCGCAAGCTAATGATTGCTTCGCTACTCTACCAGTAGAGGGTGAATTGAATGCAAAGATGAAATGATCTGACGAGAATCCGATGACTAATGCGAGAAAATGAAGGATCCAACGCCCAGTCTATGTTCTACGCGAAATCTTGTAGATTTGGCAAAACGGGCTAAGATGAAATCGTGTCCAATTACACTCTCATTTGTACTCTCTACCAAAACTCACTATTCCAATTATTCTCGCATACATTCCCACACTCGATCTGTCAGGCAGAGAGTCTTACTCACAACACCCCACCCAGGGTCCAACCTACTCAGCGAAAAAACCCAACCAATCGTCCCTCGGGAAAAAAAGAACAGTAATGCTAGGACGCACACACGTGTACTACTGCGTAACACACCACTAGATTTAATGTATCCGGTAAACTTAAACTCTACATGCAGCCATGCATGCGACGAAAGTCAAGCCTCCCTCGGAGACTGGTCCATCGGCCAAGTACACTCCGATATCTGCGTGTATTCTTTCGCATTATGCCTCATCTCCTGCGACGTGCATTCTTTCTGCATGTGCCCAGGAAGCAGACCAATGCCAATCAAGCTATACTAATGATTGATCAGGCATCAGCGATCATTGGCTAATACCACTGATAAACAAAGAGTAATCGCAAATGACCTCGGCACACGAAAGTACACACTGCAGAGTGGCAATTGAATTAATATTAAAACTTTAGAACTTTCTGAGCTGCCTATAAGACTTAAATATCAAGAACTTAAACCCCAACGAAAATACATACGATGTCTTCAAAGGACATTCGTAAATTGCTCATTCGGATAAAAAAGTCTTTGCGTTCCTAATAAAAAAAACTTCGAAGTGGAAGAACGCCTATGTCTAGGAGACTGGAACCAATAATGTTTCAGGATCCTGTATACCATCTGCCACCAATAACAAACTGGTCTAGCTATTAGTTCCTTTATCTAAAAGTAGTTCTAAGCCTAAGAGAACCCAACACGAAATCTTATTGCACACTCGGCGAGATTTAAACCTAATCGTAAAGGATAGGACAGTGAAGACAGAAGGCCGACTTGCTCGCATATCTAGTGAAAATAGAGTCAATTAAAAATTGCTCTAAGTAACTAGATCCGTGTCTTAACAGAATGATGTATTTCTGAGTGCGAGGTTTTACCGGGGGTTACCGTCTTCAGTCGCAGGACACTCGATGCGAGAGGAAGGCTCGAAGTAAAATCCCCAATGGCTGTAGAGGGCCACGTTTAGGTATGCGTATGTAAAATGTATATTGCACTATCGGTGAGTCTATGTAAGGCTTGTCCCAGTGAATCGAGGGAAGCGCAATCTTCATCCCTAACAAACGTTCGGGGAAAGATCTTACAGAGTTGGATGTTTGATTCTTTCTGGTTCTAGCGTACTCTTTCTGCCGATGGCGTTGCGAACGGATGGCTACGTGAAAATGGGCCGATCTCTGCCACTTGGTTGGGAACGAGAGGAGAAAACAGCAGGCAGAAGTCCTTTCTTTATATATCGGTCCAGCTGCTGGTCTACCTCGCGCATTCTCCCTCGCTCCTTTTCCAATTCTCCGTAATCCCCGCGCGCCTCCTCCTCCTCTCCGCACTTCGCACACGCTTTCCCCCTGATTCTCTCTACCTGCGCTGAGGCCTCTCTTTCTCTCACTCACTTTCTTACTCGCTTTTTCTTTGCCGCCCTCTAAGAATTTCGCTTCATCTGCGCCAAGAGAAAAAAAAGACCGGTGTGAATGGGCGCCGACTATGTCTCCTCTGCTCTCTACCGGCTTGTCATATGATTCTAATATTTAATTATTGAATAATATTCTTTCTACGAATTGAACAATAAAGGGCCGAATGAATCATCGTAAAACTGATACGATTGATCGATGCAGTTCGCACAAGTCGCCAACTGATAGAGAGCAGAGAAGAACGAAGGAAAAGCCGTCCAATCGATCGTAAAAGTATCATACAGGTGTCAAACCGTGCGAACTGTGCTTGTGACAATGCGCCCGCGATATCGATCCCCTTGCCGGATTACTCTTTCGCCTTTTCAACAGATACGAGTTATCGTCGAACATCACGAAACAATCCCCCTGTTGACCCCTGCTCGCGCCTATTCTCAATTCTCTTGAGTACCAAAGTTCTCGGCTTCTTCTTCTTCTGTTAGATACTTTCGCCAGTGTGTTTATCACGAGTCAAAGAATCGAGAAAATCATTGGCACACGCACAGTTCCCTTAATTGGTATTGTTAGACTCGGAGAGCAGCAACCAGCAGCGATTAGAACGAGATTAAAAGGCGAGGGGGGCCCAAGTGAAACCAGAGGAATGTAAAAGTGAGAGAAAGAAAAAGATAAAGAGAGTGAAGAGAATAGCGGGCGAGTGTTAAGTCGTCCGACCTGTCAGGAGGCTCGTGGTGCTTCGTGTAAAGAGAGAGTATATGCAAGCGATATTTCACAAGTTATTTATATGCAATTACGGAAATGTTAGTGCCAGCACAGTCGCAGCGAGGGCAAAAAAGGGCAAATCGTCGAGAACGTACAACTCGAACACATGGTCTTCATCAAACGAGCTATGAGAAACCCTACCTCTGTTATATGAGCTCATACACCTTTAAACAATGATCAACCATGACCGAAGGTACAAGGCGAGCTCAGAGGAGATCGAGCGGGAGAACCCTATTGAACTTTACGACTTCGAGGAACTCGGAGAAAGATGAGATGGTCGACTTCGAAGAAGAGCTGCGCACAGAAGCGAGCAGAGAGAAGAGTGCATGCATTTTAGTCGCTTCATTTCGAGAGTAGGAGTGCGCGCCTCTTGGTTCGCAGGAGATCCATGAACGGGGCCGGATGGACCGCGAAATTAATTTTCTTGCCGACTGCTTCGAGAGTGGTGCTTTCAGGGCGAAGGGGCTACCGTCGAGGTGAAAGAAGAGAAACGCGTGCGAACGCTCTTTCGGAATGCAGATTGCCCGGCGGGACAATGCATATTAACTACACTCGCTCGCGCCCGATCCCTGCTAATCCGCTTGGCTTCGTTGCGAGAGGGAGTTTGTTTGAGTTCACGGCCGAATTTATGTGCCCGACCAACGGCTACTCCATTCGCTAATGTATGCTACACCGAACAACCTCGCCCCGGAATTAAAGCTGCCGATTGAAATTCCTCTTGAACTATCTACTGACGGATTTACACAGGTCCACCACGACTGCCAAGTGTTGCCTGGCCAACATGATAATAAACGTACCAGTCGAAATTATTAATGCTAGATACATTCTTCCATCCGGTTTCATTGGCGCGCTCATAATCATAACTAGGAGAGTTTCCCTTCAGCCGAGTCTTCTTATTTGGATATTCATGGATATCGCGAATATTCTGGCATTCTACCAAATGAGTTTTAGCTCATTGCTTTCGCCCGGGAGTGGCACAGTTGGAATGTCTTTTCGTAGAGTGTTGGTCCTATCATTTTCAAGCGAGATTTCGCAGAGGAGCGAGAGGCTTTTTTTCGTCACGGTCATTATAAAAATTCCCTCTCTCGGCACGCGCCCTATAATCCTGGTGCGTAAATAAAGTGGGTGATAAAATGAATTGTGCCGATGTTTAACTTGGGATCAGTGGGGGGGTCGGAGCGCTTGAAACGCGTGTGTTAATTCCGTATAAATTTTAGTGGCTCCTGGTGGGATCGGGCGGGTCGAAATAAATTTTATAATGATTTGGCTGAGGCCGCCGCTACACACTGGGCAACAGTCGCCCGCCGAAGTATCGACAGCCAATCGGCCTATCGACAAGAGGGGGGGGATATTAAATCCACCGATTGGGAATAGCCGCGCGAATTGCCAAGCTAACCAAATAACTGTTACCCTCCTTCTCTCTTCACTGCCCCATCCCTCTATCGCACCACCACCCATCGAGTGAGCGTGTGTGTGTGTGTTTATATGGGCGAATTTAATTCGATGTCACTCTCTGTCACTTCCTACCGAAATTGCACGTCTGCGAGATTTACTGGTATCGAGCGTATACCACCGCATATGCGACATCCTAAGTCCTCCAATCCTCTTTCACTTCGTTTTCGGATGAATAGTCTTTACAGGGTTATTGTAATACATTCCTAGGACTTTAATATCTCTAGGAACGTATGAAAGAGCAAGCTAATCAACCCAGTTACCACGGCAGCGAGTGGAAGAGGTGTCAGCCTTTTCAAGGCACGCCAGTAGAAAGGGATGGCTAACGAGAAAGACAGACGAATTTCCCACCGTATACCTGACGCGCCAAGAGTGCCGAGAGGGCTGCTGGAATAATTTATCCGCTCTCCCGGTGGTATATGCACCGTGCGAGGGTGAACCGAGTGGTTTACATAAGGGGTGCCTAGAGACGTCGAAGAAGAGGTGGTGAGTCTGTCTTTCAGACGTACTGCTGGTGAGCAGTATACTTTGTCCGAGAATTAGGAAAGAGAGAAAGTGCTGGAAGATTGCACGAGAGGTTGTGAAAGGAAAGAAAAAGTAGCAATGCACTTTTGCTACGAGTTGGCGACAGCTCGTTAGAACCTGGCGGTCGCTGGCGAGTCCATTAATATGTGAGAGAGGAGAGCCTGCCTAAAAAGTGACTTATCAAGTGCAATGCATACTAAGCGAGCATAGTAGCGCTACCGTAGCCAAGGCTGGCTCAGTCTCCGCTTCCTGACACCTTGTTCTCCTTTAACTAAACGATATCGACATCACAGTAGATGCGGTGGTTTTCGCCCAGCCAGCAACAGAATACCCAGTATCCAGTTTTATCTAGACCTGCTCTAGCTACTCTACTTTCCCACCTACAAACTTCTAAGCAGCACACACGCGTACCACTGATCTCCGCCATCCAGAATGAGTGATATGTATGAACCAATAAGTTTTTCAAGAACTATATGGATTCTGGATGGTGCGAGTAGAAGCTAAAGTATCCCACATACACCACCATTAGAACTCACCCTTTCTTTCTATACGATTCACGCAGAAGACTCATCCTTACTCTCAGACTCACTGTTTGTGTGAATAATGCGATAGGTGGATGCACATGCAAGGTATCAGGCTTGATTATCTGGCTTTGAGATATCTTCGTAAAGATGAAGTTATATAAATTGTATGAAATATTTGAAGAATTATAATCGAAACCAGATAATCATTGGATTCGGGGTAAAGCAGGGTACGGGTAGAACATAGCGCATGCATTGTGAATGCAAAAGGCGGCTTGTCGAGAAAGCGAGCCAATGATTGCTAACTACTAGGGGGGTTGCAACTAGTGCATTGGTATGTTCTAAGAGGGTTGAAGAGAGAGGAGTTTTTGGATGGTTACCTGGTGCATAGGATCGTAGCCCATGGAGCCGTCGTTGTAGGGTTGCGAGCCGTAGTCGCTACCGTTTATCCCCATGCCATAGCCTGCCATGTCTTGCGGGCCACCGGGTGGGGCCGGCGACATCATCGGCGTCGGAGTGCCCTGGCTGGCACCACCCATACTGTACGGCGACGCCCCTGCAAAAGCTGCTGTAGAAACAATCGCGGTGCATACAAAATTCGAGGGTACGTCGCTTGCGTGTCTTTTGAAATCCCGGCAACTCGAGTCGCACGATAAACTAATCAGTAGAATCTCCGGCAACTACCCATTCATCCCACTAAATCACAATCAAACCAGAACTACTTATTGCCAGAGCCGACTGATTAATCAGCGCACGATTATGTCCAATGCGAAGTGTGAAGAGAGGTTCGACAAGAATGAGCCCAGCATTAATTGGGAGTGAGGTAAAGCGCGCGCAACTAAAGGAAAACCCAGGGAAGCAAATCCGTATTAACAGAGTATACCAGAGCCAGGCTTCACAGCCTGCTGGTGGTACTAGCGGCAGCGAAAGGGTTACTGCTGGCCAATTAACTCTGACGCGATTACTTAGTCTGCGGAAAGTGGCCTCTCGCCGGCGCCCCCGGTACAGAAACAATTTTTCTCCGTCGGTACGCGAAAGCATTCACGTCATCCCAGTGGAAGGGAGTAACGTGGCTGGGCGGAGCGCGGCGCTTATTGTTGGAATTCTGTTTCTTTAATTACAAGAGCAGACTGCGCCGTTTACTGTGGCCGGGGCCAAGACAAACACAAAGGGCGTCGAAAGAAACACGAGACTCCTGGAATCTCCCGCTTCCCCCTTTCCACCACCCCGCCTCCCTCCTCTCCCACTCGCTCGCACAGTGTTCATCTCTTTCCTTCTCAAGCCTTCCTCTCTCAGTGGCTCACGAGTTCCTTTCGCAACTCGCTGCCTTACCCGAGACAGTTCCCCCGTTCCTCCCGCTATAATTGCTAAGTTAAAAATATCTCCGGGCCTGCCGGCGCACGCGCTCGGTTAAAATAAAGAGACGCCTCGGTAGTTAAGGGAAGTACGCGTAACTGCGAGAGCAGGAGCAAGTCTCGCGAATGCAAGGAATTCCTGGAGGCGGGCGGTGGAATTTTTCTTGCAATTTTCATCAGACTCCGCACTCGCCGAAAGGGGGAGAGATAACGGGAGCAAAGCTAGATGGGATGATCCTCCTTACTCTGAATTATCGCGCTCGCTTTTCTCTCCGGCATCGAAAAAAGGAAACGGAATTTCGCGTGAAATAACTCCCGTCCTACTCCCCTCCTGCTCGCGAGACGGTAAACACCAAGCAATTTAGATCTCCGCGGTCGATTACTCCAAGAGATGTTCTCGCTCCCGCCCCCACCCGTTGATTTATTACTAATCAATGATTGAAATTATTATATCTGACGAATGAAAAGTTTCCGGCATTATGAAGTACGTAAAAGTCAGTTGCAAAAATGAGCAACGTTAATGAGGTCTCGGGAGTAACGCCATTAGTAATTATTTGCTCGTTGGAAAAGGATGGAGGGGAGGCAGTCGATACTGTTAATTTCATTCTCTCCCCGAAGATTTATTGTGCAGCCGCGGCAACGCTGGTCGGCGGCACATACACGCGTATGTGCGCATGTTACGCGAACAATGAGCCGTAACTCAGCCGCCTAATGATTTACAGTAATGAGCGGCCGCCCAGCCACGCAATTCCTTCTCCATCCTAATTTCGCGCTCGGCGTATAAACGATCGAACGAGCATGCAGATGGAGGGGATATACCGGGAGCCATTGACTATTCGTTGAGCATCGAATATGCAAACGCTACATAGCGCAAAGTAAATCAATCGAGGATCGAAAGAATTAGAAATAGTTCCTGTACCGTCCGGCGTCTCTGAGGGTCCGATTGGATTGGACCTTACCTGCTGCCTTCTTGGCCGCATACAGGTTAGCTTCCTCTTGCGCCTTGCCGATATTCTTTTTGTAGCGTATCCTCTTGTTGCCAAACCAATTAGACACCTGTAAAACAAAACAAACACATGCACAAACTCGACGAACGGCCAAAATGAATTGAACTCAAATGGGCCAGTAAATAAAATTTCATTTCTCATACCTGACTGACAGTGATTCCACACTTTCGTGCCAACTCCTCCTTGGCCTCTTCGCTCGGGTATGGATTGCTTAGGTGTGAGTAGAAGTACTCGTTTAAGATTTCGGAAGCCTGCTTGCTGAAGTTTCGTCTCTTACGCCTGTAACAAATCAATCAAACTTCGTTCTAAACACACAAGTAGAAAACCTCGTCAACGATTCTTGTATCAGGGAAGCGAAACTCTGAAGAAAACAAGATCTTCTACACACCTAGCGTCGAGGAACCGACTCCTAAGGATCATGACGGCCTCGCACGTCGATTGTTTCAGCTGCATTTGAATGCTGGAGAACTTCTTGTGAATGATTTGCACCATCCTCTCGATCTCCTTGGGCGTAATAGGTCTTGTACGACTTTGTTCCCTCAGCAAGTTCATTACGTGAGTAGTGAACTCATTGCAGGCCTGTAACAAAAGATAGCATCCATGATTAATATAACTTCTCTCAATACTTTGATTCAACCAACTTCTTCCCTACTGACTATGCTAAAGAATCAATTCTAATTCAGGGTAGCAAGTCGAATAGCTATCAGAGTAATTGTTCATAAAACGAAAGCCATCAAGACTTTAATGCCATTATCTGGCAAAGTGGTAGCTACTCCTGATCTCGGTGGTCTTGCTCTTAGGATCGGGTGTCTTTCAGCCGACGAAGCAGCAACAGCAGCAGCAGCAGTAGCAGTGCGAAAAGGGGGTGGTGGAGAATAGAGGGGTGAGAGAAGAAGGACGCGTACGTACAATGCATTATTCCTGGTGGCTGCTCGGTTTAAGGGAAAAAGGAGTTCGCCTGATATCAGTATTCGAGGCGGGCCCGCTACCTTCCGGCGAGAGGGTAAAAGAGGGAAGAAGGCTGGGATGCGACGGGTTTGTGTGTGCACGAAGAGAGGAAGGAAGAAGAGCCGTCGTGCCGAGGTCAGGAAGGAGGCAGGAGAGACTGAAAGAGGTCTAACCCAGACAAGAGAGACGGAGAGAAGGATGGGAAAGTGTTGGCCACGGAGGAGAGAGGGTGGCTTTTCCTGAGGGAAGGCGCTAGAAGGAAGGCAGCTGGAAGGGGAGGTCCGACAGGGTGGCTCGCAATTTCGAAATGGATTCCACTCTGCCACCATCCCTAGGAATTCTCCTCTTTCTCTCTTCACCCGTTTCCCTTCCTCCTCACCGGCCGATGCTCTTTCGACTGGGAGAGCTGGATCAGCTGCCTTCCTTCCTTCCTTCCTTCCTTCCTTCCTTCCGTCCTTCCGTGCTTTCTAGTAACACTGGCAAGAACGGAAGGACGCGCTTCCTCGTCCAGGTGGATTGGATGGAAAACTCATAGAGAATTATACTCCCACCAACCCCTCTCTACTCTCTTCTCTTTTCTCCCTTCCTGTTTCCTTCACTTTTTCAACTATGGCAATCAAGGTATCAAGATGACGCGCGTCTCTTCCTTGCCAGTTTCTAATAAAGCCAACTTTGAACTGGTCCGATGAGAATGCAGAGTGCGAGAGGAATTTCGGGGAACTCGAAAGGGATGCCGAAACCCCGGTGCAATAATGGTTTGATGAGTTTCGAGAGAAAATCTCTGCGGTTTGTGATCTGTGGCACTTGTGTGGTTGTATGTGCCGGTGGCCGAATGAATCCCAGCGCGGTTTTTTCACGTCCGCTATCATAAATTTTGCTGGAGCATTGTTGCGGTGGTTCGCCGACCACGAAAGCCCACTGATCGTGTGCTTTCGGTAGCTTCTATTTTTGCATTGATATACACAGCCAGAGGGCAGATACGCGTTTGCCAGGCGTAACGCGAACCCAATTAAGCGTTCATTTGCTTCGAGGACTCATGTACTTTCGTAACACAGACAAACAGTCCTGGAAATTTCGAACTCTCGGAGAATTGACAGATTTACAACTGTATCGCTCTTGTTTTCCTTGTTTGTCACACGAAACGATGAACCCTGTTTTGAAGTATCGTTCGGATAGGATTGGTTGTGCGCGTCAACGAGCAATTCCATCTTGGGCTTTTCACGCGATGACACCCAGGCTCCGCTTTTCCGCGGTTTCTATTTTAGTAACGACGAATCCTACGGGTGAAATCCACTCGATTCCAGTCGGGGGAATTTAGGGAGAGGTGCGAAGGGAAGCTCTGAGTGGTTGGGCAAATTGGATGAAGAGCTCGTGAGAACGCTCTCTCACGAAAACAGAGCGAACTTCGTCGATGGAATGGCAAGTGTGACTTCTCTCCCTTTCTCCCTTAAGTAAAACTACCCTCAGCCAAAAAAACAACCCCATTCCTAACAAAGGCTACTCGACCGCGCCAAAATAAATATGGGGGGAGTAAAAAAATCGGGATAAAAGTCAACTTAGTCAAAAATGTTTCTCGAAAAACAAAACAGCAATGCATCTAGATGGTACGTCAGCTCAAAAGTACCAGGGTGCGAATGCGATTCTGCCAAGATTTATATAGAGCGTGCCAACTTTTGTCGACAAAAAAAATCCATCTGCCAATTCCACCAGTGCCGTGGCGATCCGATGAGCAAATACACGCGAGCCGATATTACAAATTTATTGTTCCGCCAACCACGTGTCCCCGAAGCATGACGTACGCACCACTGTCCAACAATTGGAAGAAGTGGGGGGAGGGGAGGGGGGGGTAAAAGTGATTCATAAGAGACGCCTCGACTATTGGAAAGGACGTCACTGATGAAGTGGAATGTATAAAAGAGAACTGCCGAGGAGGATAGAAGAGAAGAGCGAGAGGGAGAATAGGGAGTGACGAATGTCATCCACGTTCTCCGAGGGATTTCTATGCCAGAGACGTGATCGAAACGAGCCAGATTCAATGAGAACGCCAACAGCAAATGAAACTAACGAGCATACCTTGCCAAGCTACGATAGCAAAAGCATTAAATTATCAAGAATGAACATTCGGAATTATTAAAATGTTACAAAAGCCATGTTTCAACTAATTAATAGTCCAAAGACACATGGCCAACACATGTTAAATCGACTATTTCTCATAGTCTCTCTTCTTCTCTCTCTCTCTCTCTCTCTCTCTCTCTCTCTCTCTCTCTCTTTCCCCGCGTCATTGCGGCAAAGTGGATTTCCTCACGGCGCCTCTAATTCTGCTGCGGTTTACGCTATTAATACAGGACGCCCGAGTATTTCGAGTCTTCTCGGGCGTTATCGAAATTCCGCGGCTCGCAAGGCTAAATATATTCCTGGCCGCACCGCATGTTTGCTGGTGCGGTCTTTGCGGCCGATACGTGGCGGCTATCCTTTCTTACATAATCGAGTTTACGGCTAAGACCGCCTCCAATAAACGAGCCGTTGCCCAGGTCGACCTACAACACCCTATGCTTCCTTCCTCTCAACGGATATTAGTCGCTCGGTGAAACAACTAATTAACGGATTCCCCATTACAAAGCACGAACGGATAAGCTTGTGAAAGTTATGCTTGCTAGCAGTTGCTGGGGTTTCAATAATAAACTCGGAGCGGTTCTACAACGATTTAACATAACTCGTGAATACTATCCCTGTGGATTTGGCCATTGGCAAGACCGGCTGCTCCCTCTCACGCTGGCTAAAGGAATGAGAACTATGCCGACGATCTGCGTGCCCGATCTGAGGGTCCGTTGCAGAGGGGATGGAAATCTGGGCACGGAATCGGACGAAATAAAGGCGGGCATGCACCGACTAAAATTCATGTCAGACGATGTTTGCTGGCGGTGATCACGCGATCTCGTAAAACCCGGGGCGCGCGCGCGCGACCGCTCGCCCGCCGTTCTATTCTCGTACTTGTCACGCCATTCTGCATAGTCAGCCCGGAGACGTTCACCCTAATGCACTGACTCGCTGCCTTTCCAGCAGTAAATCCTGCTTATGATAAAGGAACCACACCACCACCCTTCTACAACCTGGCCTCTGATAAGCTTGAGAACTCCTACTGGCTGGTACTTATTTCGAGAGCCAAATAAAAGGGTGGAAAAACTTTGCTATGAGGTTGAAAAATGTGATATTAGTTGAGAGGACAGATTGTAACTACGATCTAGAAGAGAGAGAGAGAGAGAGTGGTGGGAGTTACTGGAGACTTTCTGAGTCAGGGAAGGTAAGTCGACATTCATGGATGTTTGCCAGGAGAATGCAAATTTAAGCCTGTATCGACGAAAAGTACGAGGAGGGGGCACCGTCGTCACGTGCTCGGACGTCCTCGAAACTCTTGCCTGGGAAGACCTGGCAAAGCCAGCAGTGACACTCTCTCCAGTAGGGTAGAGTTCATGATCTCTATCTGGTAAACGTCGAGGCTCTAGTGGTACAAGAGTGGACGATAAGCGTGATTCGCGTGTCACACCGGGAGGCAGACAACACCGAGGAATAAGTCGAGGAGTGAGTATGTACTCGCCGGAATTGAGGAGTGGAGAGACTTCGAGTGGCGAGGCTTAAGTTATCGCGCGATAAACAATATCTGTCAAGTGCAGATCGATATCTCGATCTGAAGAGGGCGGGTGGCAGAGGAAGAGCAAAAGAGAAAGAGGCTTTGGGGGAAAGAGGAAGTGCCTTTCGGACAAAGGAGAGACACTTTCGTCTTTGTGCCGGGCTCGAAGGGGGTAGAAACCCCGTTAATGCGGACGTTTATCGATGGGGCGGCTAGTGCCCTCGCGCTAGTATGCAATCGTATGCACTCGTAAATCGAATGCACGCCACCAACTTTATACTGGGTGGTCCAAGAATATGGGCTCTTTCAAAATTATACATGAAAAATAACCACTGGAACTTTGGGTTAAATTTACAATAATGGATCGAGAGAAGTAATGTTGAGTCGACTCGAAAAGAACTAATTGAAAGGTAACATAAACCAAGAAGCCAGCTGCCTGCTGGCAGTTCAATGAAAACTTCTCTAATTAGCGGAACCTGCGGACAGTTCCGCTGGCGTCCGGGATTCCAGGAGGAATTTAATAATTACAGGAAGTCTGAAACTACGTTGCAATATTCTCGAGCCACCCTATGTGCCAGGAGGAAAGGCTTGCATATTGTGTAGCAGCCGCAGAGACAGAGAAAGACAAAGGGAGCAGGGTATGCAGGGTTGTATGTAGAAGCGAGTGGACCTGAAAGCGAAGGGGTGTTGCGTATTCAACTGCGGGGAAACATCAAGAGCGCTGACACCCTGAAATATGGAGTCGAAACGGCTGCGGCAATTAAAGCACACTAGTCACACGCGCGTTTTCACGTCTCGAGGTACAAGCTTTCACTGCAAATCACTGAGAGAACTAGTTGTGTCTTTAAACCGGATTGACCACGGTCCTATGAAAGTCCAGAAGATCATAAAGATAAGCTAAATCGAATATCAGGAAAATTAATGAGGAAGTTCCTTTACTTCTTGCTGCATATACGATATGTGAGATGGAGTTTGCCAGCTCTAAAGAGAGATCTTTGCCAGCTGATAGAGCAGCAATGCTGGCGGACACGCGAGATTTTGCTTAATAGTAAGCGGCTCGGTTCATTAGAACGCAAATCGTCCAACTACTCTCAAGCCAAAGTCTCTAACACTAGCTTCTACCCACATTTCCTTCTTATCCTTATCGAAACGCTTGGCGAGCATAAAAAGGTCCTACGGTAGAAATTTCTACTAGAGACCCGACGAGAAAGAAAGAAAGAAAGAGAGAGAGAGAGAGAGAGAGAGAGAGAGAGAGAGAGAGAGAGAAGCTCTCGGGTCTGAACGGCAATTACGAGGAATCAGCTATAAATCTATGTGGCCTCGATTTTACGAGCACATCTTTTAAGAGGCGTACACTTTTACTAGGGTCCAGTTGATCCTACCGATTTACCGTGGGGCCGATTCAGCAGTGACTATTACAAATTGCCAGCTTGGTAAGGAAGAAACATTAGTAATGAAAGATCTTGGACTCACCTGCTCGTACTTCTCCAATTCCTGATGATAGATCTGTCTGATCTGAGCGAGTTTGGCCCTGTAATCGGAGTGTTCAATGGCATTGTCAGGTTGTCCTGGTGGTCCAGCAGCGGCTGCTGCGGATGCTGAAGCTGCCGCTCCAGCACCACCACCCTTTTCTGGTCCAGCGACACCTTCAGCGATCAACATATTATCCAATCGCATCAGTTGAGGATCCGGTGGTTCCTCTTCCTGAGTGTTCCTCAACGATAGCACTGCAACCATAAAGCATCCAAGATCCATTAGAACCAATTCATTGGAAGGCTACCTCGACATCATCTCATCCCCAATATGTTTACCCAAGGATCGCTATCACCGCTTCATTCATAATGGAAGGAGCGGTTCCAGCCGATGCTGATAGTGCACACTCTGCTTGAGTGCCGCGTGAAAGTTTCACGAAGCCCCCCAAAGAAGAGGCGCGACGATGGTAGTGGTGGTCCAAAGAACAAGAAGTAAAATCGTAACTGGCGAAGGGTGTATCAGGAATAGAAGGGTAGACGCGATAGAAAGAAGGGAGAGGAGAATGTGTCGAAGAAAGTCGCGCGTTCGCCGATCGTAAAAGAATCAATTTTGCTTCGGTCGGTGGAAGGCGGCCGCGCGACTTCATCCTCGTCCATTCGCCGGGTGCTTTTCTTGTCTTAAGGGCCTGCTAGGAGGATGGCGCGAGCGAGCGAGCGCGCTCCTCTTTCGAGGACGGGGTGCTTTTCCATGGTGTAACAGTGGTTTTATTGTACTTTTACGGCACATGATGGAGCTGGACGACCCATAAAACCGCAGGGAAGCATAGAGAGGAAGGGAGAAAGGCGGTTCATCCCCCACCCCCGCCCCTTGCGCACGCTGTTCCATCGGCAAAGATGCAAGCCCCGTCTCGACCACGCTTTTCACCCCCTTGACGCACAAAACCCACGCGCACACGCGCCACTAACCACCGAGGGAGGGACGAACCGTGAACGACAGCTCGGGAAACTCGTGCAAACTGTTGCGAGATATACTCTCCACCACACACTACCGTTGGATCGATTCTTTCTGGTCTCCACTCGCTGAGATCGAATGTATACCCTCCTCCCTCCAATGTAAAGGCTAGACTGAAGTACGATAAGAAAGCCAGGCCAGGCAACCCCTTTGACAGGAAAGGGATGGGGGCGTGATATTAAATTAATTGGGAAGAAAATGCGAAGCAGCCACGATGCGGTGAGATGGCAGTGCGAGACAAGGGTGAAAGAAAGAAAGGCTCTGCTAAAAGAAGCCTAATAGTCTTAATAAATTTACGATGTACCATTTGAAGCAGCCAAGGGACAGAAGAGTGTTACGCACTGACTCGAGTGGAATTCGAGGATTAAATTAATCACACTCGGGCTTATTTGAGTCGTGATTTAAATTCGTTAGCACTTTTCTCTGGAAGGATTCTCTCCCTAGCAGCTTTCGTTCTCCGTCGGTCCGAGAACATGCACGGGACCGTCGCACTCGTCGGTTACCTGGGAGGGGGGGAAAAAAAAGCTCTCCAGAGAACAGGGCGAGAGGAAGTAGCAGAGAAGATGGGGGCTAAAAGTTCTGCGGGATTCGCGGGAGCGTGAAATGAATGCGCGGAACTAATGCATTTATACGAAGTGTTACAATTAGGGCAGAGCACCAATGGTAGGAAGGGGTTACTTCTTCCCCACCCACCCCACCCCCCTTTTCACTGGTACTCATGGGACACACCACTGCCACCAGGGTGAGAACTTGGGAAACGTTTCTTCGAGAGTACTACCTTCACTTCTCATTCGTAAATCTTTCAACTACACTCCCACGAGTGTTGGCTTGCGAGCTTTACTAGTCCCTGTTAAACAAACTACCGAATAGCCGCTCGTTGCTAGATGAGACACTTGGAGACACTGAATCATTAAAAAATGAACGACACACCCTTTATCGCTTGCTAAGAAGATGCGGTAATAAAGATCCATTCACGACAGGGCCCTGCGAGAATGAGGGAAGCTATTCCCATTGAAAGTTAAAGGAGCACCAGCAAGTAATCGAGAATGCTTCTGGCCATTTGCGGCAATGGTAGCCGCAATGATAGCAGACAGTATCCTTAAGCTTCTATCTCGATGGTAGCTGGCGGCAAGCTGCCACAATTCTGGATGGTTCAAGTGCAAGTTATACGCTCTCATCAAGCGAGAGCAATATTGCGGGGGAGGGATTAAGGATCGCATCGAATCGAAATAATTTCGGGGGCCACCGCCTGGAAAGAAAGTGGTGGTGTCGACTGGGGCTTACGGGCAATAATCTCACCATTAGGGGCTGCTGCACGAGGAGTCGGACCCTAGGCAGGAGAACGGGGGCAGTCGCCTCCTGCGGGGGTCCTTACAAGCGCGTAAACTCAGTTTTACTAGCAGTTAACATTTTACGACTGAGACGACGGTCTGGCTCTCTACTCAGCCTGGTGTCCTTACTCTCTCTCTCTCTCTCTCTCTCCCTTTGCATCCTGTCGCATATCCTTTCTCTGTCGAGGGATTCTCACTCCAGTGAAACACCCGGTATACACGGAGTGTACGGCGCGCTGCCACATAAGCGTGCGCACCGCTCGTCTCGTTTTCGAGGGTCGTTAGCGAGAGCGAACTACATTAATATGACACTCCGTTGAAGATCGGGCTAATTGCTCGAGTAATTCGCGACCTCCGCGCTCGGGACACGCTCGTCATAAAAAAGCACTGGCATTCCTGTTGCTCTCCTGCAGGATCCACTGCGGAATCCACTGGGAAATGTAAACGAGCTCTCTGCGGAGTTGAAGGTCTACTACTTTCGGAGAAAAAGAGCGGAGGAGTTTCAGTCTAGTTTCTATCTCGGTCTTTCTTCTTCCGATGGTACAAGCCTCTGGGATAATTTAGATTCCCTAGTAGGGTGAGCAGTAGTTATGTCGGAGGCGCGCCCTCCTTGGAGAGGAGCGGCGCGTCCCTGTGTATTGATCTAAACGGGCAGCCGTGAAAGCAATTAAGATAAGGCACGGTAACAAAGGGTTGTCGACTGCCTACCAGCCGCTTTTCGTACTGAGAAAAGGCACAGGCATTCGGAAGGAAAGGGAAGCTAGAAAAGAGGGGGTATGTGAGGTTTGCACAGTCAAATCTAGGCAGACGTTTGTGAAACTTGAGCAGTATTGAACCAATGGACCAAGTGTTACTAAGTGTCGGGTAGACTATAAAGTTACCTCTGGCAAATGGGAATAATTCAATTCAAAGATAATACTCGGGGAGAAGATAGCCCAGAGAGTTTGGACCGCAAAAGGTTTCAAATTAAACAGGCACGATATAATCCGCAAGGCTTTTTACGACTGCGGGATAAAACGTGTTTCGAGATTCCGAGGAAACGTGGTTGTAATTAATGCGCTGCGATATCATTAGTGCCAGTGTAATCGCGCACTAAAACAACCCCAGCACGAGGTTCACCCCCCGAAAACATACTGCAGTAAATGGAACATGTGAGATTGAGTATAATATTCTGGGGTTTATACAGGATGAGCTAGTAGAGTATCGAAGTTGCTAGTAAAATCAGGCGAAGAGTAATGCGTCTCTCTGTCTCTGACCTTTTACGGTCGAATGGAGTGGTACTTGGGGATAGAGGAATGCTGGGGGGGGGGGGGGGGGCGAGATAGTATCGGGATCTTGACCCAGTTGAGAGATATCCTGGCGAAGAGTTGAGCCTCGTATGGGGATCGATCCCAAAAGGATCCATTCAATTTTTTCTTCTAGAGTCCTCTCTCCTTTTGGCCGACGGCGAAATGGGGTTGTGTTCTGAAGCAGACCCTAATCCGGCCGTCGAGATCGCACGATGCGGATGAAAGAGGGTGCCAGAGAAGAGGGTGAAGGAGAGTATAAGAACAGTGAAGAGAAAGGGGAAAAGGAGAGAGGAGAGAGAGAGAGAGAGAGAGAGAGAGAGAGAGAGAGAGAAGGCGAATAGCTGCTCTTTTAATTCGAGGGTGAATCCCACCGTGGCGTGTTGGGGGTGTGCGAAAGGAAATAAGGGAAGAAGGCGGGCGAGGAGAAGGCAGAGGCATCCTCGTGCCCCTGGGATATCTGATATCGACACCCGTGAGCCAAGAATATCTCGCCCTCTCTTGATTTACCGTCGAAATCGTGACACCTCTACAGTTTCCCTACCATAACTACACGAACGGCCTTGCTCCTTTCACGAAAGGCTCGTAATACACCATAGCGAATTATTAACTCCTAATGCCAAGTAGAATCTCCACGTGTACCTTGTATTAATAATGCATAGAAGCGCTTGTTTGCGCTAGGAGAGATCACCGAATGAAATAGCGGACTGCCTAATGCTCGGAGCTCCGGCTAGCTCGTAATAAAAAGTTCCTGCCATTCCAAGAGTCGGGAGAGTAGGTGGAGCGTGGCCGAAAGTGGAGCGTCGAATTTTGCCTTGCGTGCCGAGGCATTATTCCAATTGATCTGTGTATGCGATAGCCGAACTTTCCTTGGGATCGTTCGCCCCCGTCGCGATTTCGTGCTTCCGTTCGCCGAAGGGAATCGCCTTCTCGCCCGCACAATAACACTGCGCACACATAAACACACACATACTCAAACAGACAGACAGCTAGCAAGAGATGTGTATTTCTTGGGATCCGTTTCCTTCCCTGGCTCCGACGTCGTGTTCAACTCCAATACAAGACCGTATCTTATATGTACACTACCTTTATCCTTCTCAGTCTCGCGCAAGCTTCTATTATCTTCCTCCATCCAAGCAATTCCGTGCTTCCGTCTCGCGAACGGGACACGATGCCCCAGACTTCCGCTTTTCCCGACGGTGTAAATCAAAACTCCACGAGCAGTGAAAACGTGCGACTGCTTCCGTCTATAGGAACCACCACCATCTACCATTCTAGCAACCTTTACACTAGTAACAATCTCAGTTAAAACTATAATAATAAATCTCTATCAATTTTTATAAGCTAGTAACTAAATTACATCAGCCACAACATTAGAGCTATTCTCACGTACACAATATAGCACGTGGCAACATAGGCTAGCCATAATTACAGGCTGAGGGACAAAGCTAGGAAATCCAGGATTTACGCGTTGGTATTTCCAAGCCTTATCCAGCCGTAATATTCGGCATTATCCTTTACAGCGGCCGATGTAAGAGCAAGGAAAATATCGTATCGCATCGAGAAAGCTATTCCCCCTGTTGGAAGGCGAGGGTTCAGATGCCCCTCCTTGGGATGGAGGGGGGGGGGGGGTGGGGGTCGACGGCGGGAGTTCTAGAGCAAGGGCGGCAGGCGTCGGCTGTGGGGGTCGAATAAAATTTTACGGCCGCGAAATCGCCCAATAATTGTTACGGCTCGCTTTGATCGCGTAAAACACGTCGTAAACGTCGAAAGGGACGGCCCCTGGCCAACAAGAATTACTCTTAACCCCCTTACGGAGCATTATGCCGCATTACCAACGCTACTCCTGCATTTGCCTCTCTTCTCTCTCTCTCTCTTTCTCTCTCTCACACACACATACTTGTCTCCTGTTAGATAACCGAGATATCTTATCCCTGTGTTTGGGGATCTTGTACCGTAACGTCGACAGGCCATGAAACTGATGAAACCACCGATTGCCTTTGGGCCTGCTGTGTCACGCTCCATGCCAATGCTTCACAATTACGTGACAATTAACTTCACCACACCAAAGACCTATAATGTGAATCAAGCTTAACCCTGGTTGTTTTGAACCCCTCTAGGATCCCCACCAATAGACAGCATATGTTGATGGATAATTATTTCTGTCGATTCAAGGAATTATAAGGAATGTGAAATGATAGGTTGAATAAAGTAATCTTTGTTCTATTGTTCCTTCGATCATTTAACACTCGGTTGCCGCAGTAGCTGAACACTATCTTTCAGCAGACGGTGTGTGGCTGCGCCAAGAGGTCGGCAGGAAGATCTTTTAATGAAACGTGGATGTTAGAATGGTAGGAATGCGTCGGAATGGTCTAGACGTGCTATGTACTCTCCGAGGAAGCCTGCAGATCTCCGATCCAACGGAGTCGACGGGGGTTTGTCGGGGGTATTCCTCTCTGGTTGCACGCGCCACTATGGAAAGCCTTTACGTGGCGGGAGACGCGTGTATACGTGTACGACGAACGGTAGTACTGCTATGGGAAGAAGGGAGTAACTACATGGTGCCGCTTCTCCAAGCAAATTAAGCCCCTCCAGCCCGGAGCTTCGTTATTGAAGTGGAATTCTTGCTCGAAGACATTGTGTATAGCTGTACTTTTTAATTACTTGATAATAAATGATATCTCTAAGATTACAATAAAATCTAAACTCTTCTGTAACAATTCAGAAACATTCCCATTTAAGATTTCATTTGTGGTGTCCGCAACGTAACTCTGCGATCCCCAATATCGGCAGAGTTATACCAGCCAGCTGTGAATGATGTTAATACGTGAGCGATAAATTAGAAAAGAGTTAGAACCGAGTTTATTACGTGGAAGCGGTGAGGCTAACGTTGCGGGAGCGAGACAAAAGGGTGAATGGTCTTGGTGGCGTTCGGGGGACGCGAACAGACACGAAGCGAGTGCCACGTGAGGGAAGAAGAAAGGGGTATTAATAAAAGCTCGGGGATAGGAGGAATGGAGGGAGGAGAATGGGAGAGTGAGAGTGAGTGAGAGAGAAAGAAGAGAAGGCAAAGGGATCGAGAAGGAAATTCTTATTGCCTGGCAAGTCCGGCTTTTCCGCAATATACAGCGCAGGTGTACCGAATGTGTACACCCCGAGAGAGCCACCCACCGCGCCCCTACACTCTACAAGCTCCCCGTTCACCCTTCTCCCTTCCTCCGAGGGGTTGAAACAGCCCTGTGCACGCATGGTCAGGAACGTATTCTGTCTAGCGAGGACCATTACTCTTTGCTCTTGTTTCCCTCGTCCCACGCGCCCACCCCCCGTAATATCAAGCTTTCCTAACGCAATCCCCTCAACACGTACTTTCTCTCTCTCTCTCTCTCTTTCTTTCTCTTTATACTCAATGCCCAAGGAAACTCTTGTAAAACGCGACACTAGCTATTTTAGCGCACCGTCTCTTTACACTGGTACGTACAATTGACACGGGGGTGAAATGGAGTCATTTTAGCTTTGAAGACTAACCCTCTGCTAAGTGACCGATTCAACTTTGAGTATAGGGTTGCCAGTTGCCATACTTTCTATACTAATCGTATCGACTAGAGCGACCTCCCGATATGCCAACGACAGAATAATGCCTATCCACTGTACTATTGCGAGTAACAGTTGTGTGCATCGAGCTGATCGATGACGCGAGGGAAATATGAAGCAAGGAAAAATACATTGTATACAGCAGGTATTCAAGAATCGAATCAACCTACTCTGTAATGACTCTAGGAGTCCTTTCGATTTCTTGCCTATTTCTATCCGTAAATCTGACATTAGAAATGAAAAGTCAGCGGGTTAACATGATTCGAAGTAAATGTCAAGATCGAAGAGTCGAGGGAGACAGGGTGGATGATAGTTGCTGGCAGGATTTCTCTCGCAGAGAGAGAGAGAGAGAGGGAGTCTCTGCCCGCATGAATCTCCAATTACGTAGCTTTCACGGATTTGTTATTTCCTACTGGCGTCTGGAAAAATCCTGCTGAGCCGCGGACTATTTCCTCGTCCAGTCCTGACGAGAGGAAGGAGCAGTTGCCGAGGTAAAAGAGAGTGTGACTGAGAGAGGAAGAAGTACAGGAGGAGTAGGAACCAGAAGGAAGGAAGAAGATAGGTTTTCCTCGGTCGTCTGTGCTCGGTGTGCGCGGGGGTGGCCGAGCACATCGAGCGTGTACGTCGAGAACGAGGAAGGGTGGGTCGCGCGCTCGACGAGGATGGGCGCTGCGAATACCATCATGCTACATCCACACGGTGAAAGCAGCCCTCCGCGATCCCCACCCGCGAGGTATCTCGTCTTACTTAATACCGAGCGAAACACTATGCTTTGGGATCGGCACTTGAGACTACCGGCACTTTGCCGTACGATTTCCAACGGAGTCCTCGAGTTAGTGACTGGTAACCAGAGAGTACAAAGGGCGCCAATGTACTCAATGGTACAAAGGGATGAGAGAGAGAGAAAGAGAGAGCGGTCATAGTACGTGCAAACAGGATCTAACTCTCAAAGGTAGAAGTGCGCAATGGAGGAAGAGGTCTGAGTTGCAGTGGTTCCAGATCGATGGGGGCAGTGTGAACTCGGCCGAAGGGAGAACAGGCAGTCAGGCAAGGCAGGCAGGCAGGCAGGCAGGCAGCAGCAGCAGCAGCAGTAGCAGCAGCAGTAGCAGTAGCAGGGTGTAGAGTGAGAGGGGGTGGGTGGCTGGCGTTCGTTGGGGGATGGAGGCAACGTGGCGTATTGATCGAGTGGCTCTCGCGTCGAGCAACAGCAGCACCCGCACACCACACCACCGAGAATAACCGAGGACCTCTACACTTCTCTATGGATGATAGCTATACCTACTAGAAACCCACAACCACCAAGAGAGAGAGAGAGAGAGAGAGAAATAGAGAAAGAGGGAGAGAAATAGAGAGACTGGTGGACCACGAACTCTCATGTGTGCCTCTCCCTCTACGTATGTGACGCTCTGTCCGGCGATATATGGATGGGGTGGTTGGGCGTAGTGTTTGTACCTGTAGCGGAGGCAATGGTCAGAAAATAACTCAGTCGCCGGCGGCGTACGTGTGCGTCCACCGCTGAAAACAGTGTGATCTATGGTGCGCGGCGCATCCCGACGAATAACACCGCCGGCGACGACACTCCGCCTGGAAAATCTCCCCGGGTGCAGTCGCGTCAGCGAACCTAAAAAGATGCCCCGCTACCGGAACCCCATGAACGCCTTTCTCAAGAACTGCCAGGGAGAACCAGGAAGAACTTCTGCCACTTCCAGACAAGTGTCCAAGAAGTTTTTGGTTGATTCCAGTTGGATAGAGAAGAATGGGTGTGAATATTATTTAGAGAAGTTTGAGGAGTCTATGAAGGTCTATTGTTAATTTCAGTTGTCTGTTTATAGTTTTTAATGGAGGGGGAAGAGCTATGAGTGATAAATAACGAAGTCGATTATAGAATTCGTGTTTTGGGAATATTGCTATAGCGAAGGTGTGCTAAATTTCGAAGGTTGTTACTTCTGCCCTTCTATCAGACACTCTTTCTCTCTCCCTTGCCCTTCTGAGATCCTTCGACATTATTAGCCATAAAAGGTAACTCTCTATCTCCTCTGATCTACACTCGCGCCCAGAGGAGCAATTCTATCAAAGAGATCGAACATTCCACGACGGAGAGAGAGGACACCCTCCATGTTTTCGATGGGGTATCCTTGGGAGCGCTTAAAAATTAAGATTTCATCAGGATAAAGGCCTCTCTGACTTTGGTACTCCCCTCTCCGTTGAAATGATCACCATCACGTTACCTCGTTGAGTGACGTGTTTCTTGATCACCATGGTATTAAATGGTGAATTATTCCTTATCCATTTGAATAAGGAATCAGTGAATATGAGATATCGGTTTTGCAAGTGAAATTTAACTCGAAAAGTGTTCGGGAAGAAGTTTGGCCGGCAGAGACAATCTCGTTATCCCAGCCAGCCATAAACCACTGGGACGAGCTTCCGAGCAATTTCAACCGATCGAATTAAAAAGTAATCGGACCCTTTCGTTCGCAGCCTCGATTAAACTGGCTACCAGCTCGAGTTTTACAACTTCGACCAACGTCCATTCTGAAGCCGATGCCGACCGACAGGCGCGTCTCAACAATAGTCAGCCAGTATTTTTTCCTGGAACTGATTGTTTGTACGAGAAGAGCCTAGCGTGGAGCAGTAATACGCTCTTTCATAGAGGTTCTAATGGAGCCATAGAGATCAGGCATCGTTCCTGGAGGGCTTGGAGAGGGTAATTCATCCCTGAGGAAGGGTGGACCGAAGCGACAGCAGAGCGGCGGATCCCGGCGAGCGGCGAGCAGCAGCCCCCAGGCCAAGTCGCTCGATATCAAATCGTGGAAAAACCATCCTGGAAATAAACGGGAGAGGGATCCGTCTGCGTGCGAGGCGCGTCGGCCTGGAAAACTCAACTTGCCCGCCTGCTCGCCCGCCCGCCCGCCGGGCTTTCTACCCTGATGCCTCCTGCCAACTCAAGTCCCATTGTAATATCATCATTTCATATGTACAATACACCAAGAACTTTCTTGCCAACATTGTACCTTTACATCCCAAAGAATGAGATTGAAAATGCAGTAACAAAATTCATCTTAAATAAAGAAGTATTTCTATACGTCAAAGTATCCAACAGTTTAGTATGTTCGTGGCAGAAAATCCAAGGTATAGTTGTACGAGGAAGATCGGGGAAGGTTGTCTCGTAATTTCGTGGCTTTTAATTTAAAAAGTACTCGAGCACAGTGGAGAGTGGTGCGAGAGGAAGCTTCCTAGGAAGAGAGGAGCTGATACAGGAAACGGAATAAGGGAGCTTATACCCTGCGGAATGAAGGGAAAGGTGGGGAAAAAGCGGGCGATGCTATACTCTTTCACAGGCGCCGAGACATTTTTCTCGCGGTGCCGGTGGTGGCCGCGTACGTATGCATAATGCATGTGCCAGAAGGATGCCGCAGACTCTTTACGCGCCGAGAATTCGAAATCCTGTGCCGTGAAAATTTCTCTCACGAACAGGATCTTCCTCCCCAAGCCAGAGGCGTTCTCACCGGGACAGAGCCAGCAAGCAAGCAGCAAGAGCCACTCGGAAATTCGTGGCCGGGGGCGCGTTAACTGGATCTACGGCGCAAAACGCCAGCGAATTTCCGAATCCCATGGGAAAGGGGAGGATGCATCCGTTTCGTAGCATCCCCTTAAACTCAATTCGCATTATAGAAACTCACACATTCCACTCATGATAATCTCTCGAGTTGTGAGTAGAGTCATAAATTAATGTCGTTCGTATCTTTCTCGAACCTGGCTTTATCTACAATATGAATCAGTCTTTATATCTGAATATTGCGAACAAATGCAGAAGACTACCATTCAAGAAAAGCTTTCGTAGATTCTTGGTGAAGCGACAGAAGTAGGTTTTACGAGTTCCACTTTTGAGAAATGGATCAGTACTATCGGCAGTAGTACGAGCACAGAGCGCTACTGTTTCCTTCAAGTTCAAGATGAAAAGTGTGAAGAAGAAGAATACTGGACTAGCTTGGAGATGGTACGGGATCGGGCATCCCGTGCACTCGAAACGTCATATTCGGGGTGAGGTACTCTGCTGGTTCGGTACAGCAGACACACGGGACCTGTTGCTGTCGAGTTTACGGTGTTTTTACGAGCAACGTTACAGCCACCCTGAGCACAGGGGTGGGGGGGGGGGCAGAGGGGGCCGAGGAGCACTGCCGCCCCGCGGAAGGCGATATCCCTCTTCTCATTGCCAGCACCTACGTCTGAACGCTTGAGAAAGAGAGTGAGTGAGAGAGAGGGAGACACGAAGGAAGACAGAACCAGCGCTTAACCCTTTATCTCCGGTTGTCTGTCTTACGAGGGACAAACTATGTTCTAAACGACGATCATTTCTAACCAGTAGTATTCTCGATTTCCTGCCAAGGTAATAGAAGAGATAATTGGAACATCAATACAATATAAGCCAGACATATTAAAATCCTATTGGACGGGATTGGAAAGTATGCATGCGCTCTGAGAACGAAATATCGAATGACAACGGGTAGATAGCGGAGTCGAGGACGAAGAGTCGAAGTGGAATGGGTGACTTCCGTCGAGACAAGTTCACCTATACCACTAACTCCAGCAGCAAGCCACACTTTGTAGCCGCGCACGAAGAGGAGAAGGCAGGCAGGAAGGAGTAAGGGGTCGGTGGAAACAAGAGCGCGCGCTCTGGCAAGTTTTGCGAGAGTTGAGAAAGTTCCTGGCCGCCGGCATCGGCGTCGGCGGCGGCGACGCCGGGCGCCTACGCGCCCAAACTTTCCAACTAGCACGAGTTTTGTCTCGCGCAATTAGAAGTTCCCTGTATTATTCATAGCTAACGTTGCCTCTTCCACTCCCTCCAACCCCTCCCCCCCCGCCCCTTTTCATTCGAGCTCCACCACCAGTGCTCGTCTTACCCTTTAGTCTGCGAAGGCTTTCGGTCTTACCCAACGTGTCTTTTTGCGCGTTCTCGCAACCAGTGGATTCGCAAGCAGGAGCCCGCCTGTTCTCGCACGAGGACGAAGAGCGAGAGAGCTCAAAGAGGCGACCTCTCGCACACGGTTCATGAATTTTAATGAAATCTCCCGACTCTACGGAGATGGAAGTCTCTCTCCTTTCCTCTCCCTCGACTCTCCATGGATTCTCCTTCACCTAGGCTTCAGTCCCCCCAGATTCGCCTTTCCCCACTTTTATTCTCCCGCACACACGTGCCTCTCCCTCCCTCCTCTTCCTTTCCATGATCTATGGCAGCTACGTGACCAACGATCAAGCGTCGATGAACCACTGGAAAATTCGGCTTTACCGCAAAGCCAGGGAAAACTTGATCCTTCTTTCCCCAGTGCGAAACTTCCCTCTTCTTTGTTGCTGATGCTGGCAATGTACCACAGAGTAGCAGATATGTGTATGATAAAAATGAGGGAAGAAAGAGACAAGGGAAGGAAAGATAGAGAATCGAGTTGTATGGGATTGTAGTTGGAACGACGAGGCCCCATTACAGTCAGGCAATTCCATTGCCGATAAAAACTATCCCGATATGTTCGCTGAATGGCAGCCAGGCGATATACCAGCCCCAAGGACGAGCTGTCACTCTCCTGTCATCTTCCACTCCGTTCGGAATTGGAATGGAATTGAATTAACGATAACGTGTACACACAAGCCACCAGTGGAGACACATGCACGCCGGTAATCGTCGAAGGCTCGTTTCTACCGAGTGCGGAAGGTCGTCGCGTGTCCGAACTCTATCGCCGTGCGTACATCAAAAGACACGTAATACGAGCGAGGAGGAGTCAGAGCTTGTGTGATACTTATATCATAGGGAGAAGCACCGGTACCGGCTTATTGTTATCCCTTGGGCCGACACCAATTCACCTGTCAGACCTCCAGTGGAAGCCCTGAAAGGGACACAGGCGGGACTTGGTTAAGGTGTGTACCCGCCTTAGAAACGGAAATCTCTGACATAGGCGAATTCTGACGAGCTTATCTCGAATAGAGTCGAAAGACTCGAATATATATATATATATATATATATATATTGGATTGGGTTATCGATGCGATTGGAAGAACCACATGAAACGTAGCGGCAGAGATTGATTCAGACGCGCGAGAGTTCGATGACCCGAAGCGAAAGTGGCCCTTTCCGAAAAGGCGGTGACAACAATGTGTGAAGAGAGGGCGAATGGAATCGGATGAAAAGGGATCAGTGCGGGGTTTGCTCTTGTACGGGAGGGGGGGGGGGTTGGTAGTGGTGGTAAAGGAGGAAGGTTCGACGGTGTCTCATCGGGAAGGAAAAGGGCCTAACGACCCACGGTACGAGCTTCTCCTCGCCTCGTGCAATCTCCATAGAATTACCATACGATTAAGAGAATACCGGCCGGTCCCTGGCGCACGTATACCCCGGAGAGGGAAGCCCGGGCTAGCCCTCGAGAGTCTTCCAATTAGCCTCTCGGAAGGATCGCTCTCCTCTCGTCTACCAACGGACCTCCTCCTCTTCGTCTCCCCCCACCCATGTGTTACCTGAGAGGACATAAGATCTCGAATATACGCCTGCCAGATAATCAGGATACAAGTGAACCCGAGGCGAACTGCTCGCGCAAAAAAGGCCGAACGAAGCCCGCTGTAACTCTGTCCGTAACGAGGAGGACTTTTTATTATCGGAATCGCATTTCAAGCCAGCTGATGCTGTATCCTACGCGCTCGTGTTGCTTTATGTAACTCTGCGGTAAGAGGAAAGACACTCGAGGACTTTTCCACGTTTGAGTCGATGATTGACTCCGTTGATGCTCAGAATTCTGGGGAGTGTATGCTCGGTAGATTGACGTGCGCGCGAAGGTTTACACGAACCTACCAGGAAACCCACCTAGTTGAGGTACAAAGGGGTGGCTGCATATATGGTTTGTACTCCTCCCTCGACTCTTTCCTCTGTGTCTCGCGTTGCCGCTTTACGAGCTTATTTTACTGGATTTTTATGATATAACGTACCCGCACCTAGCTCGAGCCCCAACTTTATAGGTTTGCGAGATTTTATCGTGGCGTAACGTATGGTTTGTTAAATCGACCCCCTGGACGCGGTGCGTGGGGCTCCCGGGGGGAAGAGAAGAGAGACCCGAATGAATGCGTCTTCTCTCAACGCATGGTGGATATGTCTTGAAGCGGTTGAGAGGCACACGCACAAGGAATTCCGCAAAGCTGCCTCTCTTGCCGCTAGATATTTATCACACACGGTGCGTCGACCCAAGTGGATCGGTCATTTATTTCTTTTTTCTCAACTCTGCGTGCTTCTCTCCGGATTCCCGCACTCCGGGGCCAAGCGCATTCGAAGCCTGGGACCCTTCTTCTCGAGCACTGATTTTAAAGATGCCCCAAGATTGTAGCATTTCTTCCTGAACTCAGAAGTCTGCATCGCGTGTACTTTGATTGTAATCGGTCGGTTCGAAGGAAGACAGTGAATTATGAAGTTCGTTTAACAGGCAGCCGAGGACAGGAGAATGAGAAACAGGAGATTCGTAGGGGGCGATAATGAGCAAACGGCTACGAGTCGCCAGGACATTTTCATTTTCAAACGACAATGGTTAATTATACTTTCAAGGAAGATCGCCGATCGGGACTTGATCGGAACGTGGTAGAAGTAGTGGAGAGGATGGGCTCTGATTGGGAGGGCGACGACCATAACGAGGGCACTTCCGGCCGTCTAAGTTCATGCAATTAAAGCGGACTTGAGAGTGCAGTTCCTTTAACGGGACAAGCGTGCAACGTGCAACTGTCGTGTACCCCTTGACAGGACAATACCATTGGTCTCCCCCCTTCTTCTCCTTTGTCGACTGCTATCGGTGCAGTTCTAGCTTCTAGTTGCATGCGATGCAAGTACAGGCAACTAGAATTTAGCATAGGCTCGAGCCACATTGTACGACAACCGCGCGACAAACTGTCAATGTCTCTAAGTGCAACATGGAGAATGCTCTACATTGGAAAATGGTAGTTGAGTTTAGTAGTTTGAGGTTCGAGGGAGGCTTACCTCCGCGGGTTCGAGTATTTCAAGTTCCCCGAGCACTTAGAGCGTCTCGAGTTTGGCCGATAGTGGCAAGGGAAAATAGACGAGCAAAGCCACCGCTTACTAGACACTGAAAATGGCAAGAAAATCACGAAAATCTGTCTTTTTTCGTAGAATTCTGCCACTTTCGCCACTGATTCTTTGTTTTCTATCCGTTCTGATAGACAAACAATCGATTTATGTACCGTTCGTCAAAGTCCGGGAACCTTGGAAAAATCGAAAATTTTTGAAACACCCTTCCCGACCGTTTCAGGGTTTGGTATTTCAGGCAGTGATTCAGTATTTAGCTAGGAAACAGTGGTATAAATTCCAGAACCCCAGGTCAAAGTTCATTTTTTGGCCCAAAAATTCGTCAAGGGGTATACCCACAAAAATTTGCAAAAAAATGAATTTTGAGCTAGGGCTCTGGAATTTATATCACTTCTTCCTTGATGCAAGAAAACATTCCCCACCAATTTTCAGCCCAGGAAAATGTCGGGAAGTATTGAAAACATGGAAAAAACCGACGGAATTAAACGAAAATGAATTATTCAGGATCGGTTTTCCATGTGTTTTCGGTACAATTCCGGCATTTCTGCCACTGGTTTCATGTTTTCTATCCGTTTTGATACTCAAACAATCGATTTATCAAGCATTCGCCAAAGTCCGAGAACCTTTCAAAAATCGAAAATTTTTGAAGGGGTACATATGCAAAAATTTGCGAAAAAATGAATTTTGAGCTAGGGCTCTGGAATTTCTATCACTTCTTCCTTGGTGCAAAAGAACATTCCCCACCAATTTTCAGCCCAGGAAAATGTCGGGAAGTATTGAAAACATGGAAAAAACCGACGGAATTAAACGAAAATGAATTATTCAGGATCGGTTTTCCATGTGTTTTCGGTACAATTCCGGCATTTCTGCCACTGGTTTCATGTTTTCTATCCGTTTTGATACTCAAACAATCGATTTATCAAGCATTCGCCAAAGTCCGAGAACCTTTCAAAAATCGAAAATTTTTGAAGGGGTACATATGCAAAAATTTGCGAAAAAATGAATTTTGAGCTAGGGCTCTGGAATTTCTATCACTTCTTCCTTGGTGCAAAAGAACATTCCCCACCAAATTTCAGCCCCGCAAAATGTCGGGAAGTATGAAAAACATGGGGCAAACCGTCAGAATTAGACGAAATTAATTATTCAAGATGGGGTTTCCTTGTGTTTTCGGTACAATTCCGGCTTTTCTGCTACTGATACTATGTTTTTCACTTATTGGAATATCTAAACAAATGATTCATGAAGAATTAGAAAACATGAGGTAATAATAAAAGCATATAATAATATATCAAGAGTGAAGGCCGCGAGCCAAAGTTTCTACGATAAATCAGTGCACAATACGACAGACTGCGGTGCCGGACAAATCTCGTTAGAGCCTGGCAAGCGAGTGTGCGCAAGAGAAAGAGGAGTTTGAATTTCTCGAGAGAGCGAGGGGGCCTCCGACGCCGCCGCTGGTTCACCTTGGCTGCGTCGCTGTGGAGGAAGGCACATCTGCATGTTGGGACCGAAGGATCGGGGACCAAGGAGCTCGAGAAACCTGGGGGGGGGGGGGGAGCTCGCAGTACACTGGGAGAGAAAGGAGAAGAGGAAGAAAACGAATTCGATGCTAGGGGAACGACATTCCAACTGGGAGGACCGGGATGAGTAGCGTCATCTCGTGGAAAGCAGCGGCTATCGCCACTGGATCGACAAATACTCTTTTAAAAGAGAGTCGCCACGAAATTCTCCACCGCAATCGGATAAGCCTTTCGAATCGAACATTCAACTGTACGTATGCCACGTTAATCGTCCTGGAGTATCCTTAATACCAACGTATTGCAAACGTAAGTCGAACGCAAGAGGAGAGATGCATAGTATGTGTTCCTTTACAGTTACAGATGCAAGAAGCAGAAGCAGAGAGTTCTGGCCGGCCGGCGCTTCCAATTAGTAGTGCGGCGGAGTGCGGGATGAAAATGACCGCAATCAGATAAGGGTGCCATGTGGCAGTGATAGGGGAAGGCGCACCGGCATATTTCAGCATCGCATGCCAGCAAGAGCATTATTGTTGAGAAAATATGAGTACGTATTAGTGTAGCGAATTGAAGGTAAGTACAGTTGCCGCTACTGGTACAAGTCGGATTACAGAGTGTGCGCGAAATCTGCACGCAGTGCATGCACTTTCACGCACTATAAACGCCCGGCAGAATTAAACGTTCGTCGTTTAAGCCTCGCGCGGCTGCCACGCTTCGTTAGCTCCTTGTTTGCACGAGGAAACGCCCGGTATTTTTATTGCCGATGGCACAACTTAGAACTCTGACTCTCTCAAAATGAGTACACTATGTACACGTTAGTTGCGTAGCTGCAATAGCGTTTGCTGTTACACGGAGCGAAGATGAACTTTCCGGCCGAAAACCGTTCTGCAGAGAGAACGTGCTGCACGAGCCTTAATTAACGTGAGATACACAGCCGTGTCCAATTAACTTTGGTTCGCTCGCTCGCTCGCGCCGTCCAATATTTGCCAAGGAAATCGAACATTTCACGTGTCGACGGGCGGCGATCGCATCGGTGCGGACCAAATGCGAGTAAATATCGCGGAAGTGCATCCACCGTCTACGAATATTCGCCCAACGTGGAATAACGTTCTCTACTATTACCTTTCCAATTATTACCAGCTGTTTGAATGCACCGATTTCCGTGAGCTGTACGTCACCTCGCGCTCACTTACGTAAGCTCTTAACTGGCCACCTGGAGTTAAGTAATCGACTTCCTCAAAACAGGCTATTATCCTCGCAGTCCCATAAATATCCGGCTGACCAATAATCGGAGAGTTTCGAGCGACGGCTCGTGGTCCTGTTTGCAATGCTATTCAATTTAATTCGAGAGCATGCGAGAGAAAAAGCGACGAGCGCGCGTACGTGTGTGTGCGCGCGTTTGGGGGGGGGGGGGGGGGGGTGAGTGCGAAAACACTTACGGCGCAGAGCGCTGGAAAATGAAATAGAATTACCGGCTGGCCGGCAGCCAAATCGAGTATGGATTTTTAATTGTTGCACCAGGACGCGACCGCGTTACCATTGTTTTAAAACTACGGAGAGAATCGGCCGAGCAGCGAGGGGACCGGTGGTAACATGCGGCTGCAATACCCTCCTCTCTCCCTCGCTCGTCCTCTCTACGCACTCGTTGCTCCGCTCGAGCCGACGCTGCCTACGCTTTAATCAATTGACGATAAATCGCTCGACCCACCGACGGCACAAACGAGAGGAAATAGAGAGAAAGAGACAGCCACAAAGTACGAATATACGTGGACGCATGCATATAATCGATCGCGCACAAGTTGCATTTCCGAACGCGCGAGCGTTACTGCCGCGCGCGCTCGTGCAAGCGAGCAAGACGATAAATAAAGTGCATCGCCAATCAGGTTCCGCACCACTCGCAATCAATACTGCCGTTGATTAATTATATTCGAACGCGCAATGCTCTACAACGAACTAATTACTGGATACACGTGAGCACTTAGTAATCAGGAAGCGCAAAAAGTAGTGGACGAATGTTTCTAAAAGAATTTTATAACTCTAGAGTGACTTGGACTAAATGTGAGTAGATACTTGCGGTATGAGTGGTTACCTACTTATTGATGAGGTGTCTCGAATAGCTATAGGAGAGGTTCGAGTACTCCGTGAAAGATTTTCCTTTGATAATAGTTGGAGTGCGACGCGTCCCCCTCGCGGGATCTCGAGTGGACCCAAAATATTTTTAGACTTCAAGGAAGGCGCACAGTATGTGGCGCGCGGACGATTATACCGTCGCCGCGAGGGGCTGGGCCAAAAGGGAAGATTCTCCAGCGGGAGAAAAAGAGAAAAGGGATTAGGACTCGGTCGAAAGGCTGGCTGAGAAAGCCCGCGGATTTCAGCCTCCCTTTCTCTCGTTCTCTCTCTCTCTCTCTCTCTCTCTCTCTCTCTCTCTCTCTCTCTCTCTCTCTCTTTCGTTCCCGTTCCCTATCTGCGTGGTTCACGTTTCCTCTCAGGAGCCGGGATCACCATGCGTCCCGTGGGAAATCGGCCTAAACGGCCTCTGGTTCCAAACAGGTTTCCGAAGATCAACGCGTCTCGTGGAGAGTAGCTCTCTTTCAGTTTGACCGTGACAAATCGTCGCAGGCTGGCCGGCCTTAGAAGGCAATCAATCACACGCACCAAGCACTGAGATATGATTTGAATGGGCCTCGTTCTCTACTCTATTAAAAGCGGATCGTTTCCTCCTCCTCGGCCCTCTTGAGCCAACAAAGAAATCGCAACCACGATTCGCGACTCCGCAACCCTCCGAGATCCTGATATCGATTGAACACGTAACTCGACAAATTGGCAGTCATTAATCAATGAGGGTTTCTTCTACCGGAGATTTCATTAGCCTAGAAAAAGCAAAACCAACCGAGGGGCAAATACACTCGGGGAGAACTATTGAGAAAATTAAATGAGAATGAAGCGTAGAAGTGACGAGTATAGGGCGAGTGTTATTGCTAGCTAATAAAGAGTTGTTGAATGAGGAGAAATCTCTGTCGCTGGTCTCTTGATCCGAGGTGATCTGCGGGCTCTGCGAAAGAGCCGATTATATTAGATGGCTGATAAAACGGTCTGCTTAACATAGCGTTTATCTGCTCCTCTTGGTTTTAGTACTTTTTCACTGCCTCGTCAGGCATTGCCCATAAACTCTACTGCAAGCATCCTCTTTTTCTCTCACTTTCTCTCTTCCCCCTTCATCTCCCTCACTTACTCCAGACTACCCTGTACATTTTTCTCTTGCGGCGGGCGGCTTAAACGCGTGCATACTTAGCGCGCCACGGCGCTCGAGTCTCGTGCAGATGCAGAGAGAGCCCCACGCAGGGTACATTAGAGCCGCGATTCATCCTCTCGAGTGCTCATCACACTTTGACGCCCTTTTTGTTTGAGCAAACCCTCTACCCGGCACTCTTGACACCACGCTTCCCGCCTGTCCCTGCAGCATCACCAATCGGATATCAAAGGAACCCACTATCGCAAGCGCCATTAAAGTCATACGCGTGCTTAGCCCGTGACACAAATTGTGCCCCACTTCAAACCTTTGCTCTTCAACACCCTGTACACCGTGACTCAAAGTGATCGTTGAGAGCGCAGTATTAATTGTAGAATTACAAAAACAGAACATCTTGCTGGAGTCTTCGAATGATATCGAAGAGAAATATATGATGAAACGAGACACGAGGCAGAGCTTGGCTTTGTGCGTACGTAAAATGTCGTGGACGACAAAGTCGAACCCTCGACCCGCACAATGCCACCCTCGCCACAGGGAGAAGGAAAGAAAACTATAGCGAGTGCGTCGGCAAAGAGAGAGAGAGAGAGAGAGAGAGAGCAGGAAGGAGAAAAGAAGCGGAAAGCGAGACGGAAAGAAAAATGTGTGTACGTGTACACATATAGCCAGGGTAGAACGACGTGAAAGAGGGTGGCTTAGCACAAGGGGCGTGGTGGCCCTTCCACCCCCGTCAAACGACCCGGCTGAAACTACTTTTGGGGTAGCCGAAGCCACCCTCCACTCTTTCTCTCTCTCTCTCTCTCTTTTCCACTCACCACCTCCGCACTCCATAGTTCACCGAATTTCTCTCAAGCCCCCCATATCTTCCTGGCACCCCCTACGGTCCCAAAAATAATTGCGCGTTTCGTGGTCTCTTGATCTGCGCGTAAAAGTAATCCAAACATCGCATAAAAATTATGTTTACGAGTTTCGAATGGGTACTAGGGTGGCGGGCGGCACTGTTCTGTGAGGGAGCACCAGTCGTGAACGAATGCGAACAGATTTGCGTCTGTACATAGGGAGAGACAGGTCCCAGTCTGTCCAAGAAGTTTTGCTTGCCTTTCGAACATACACGCTAGGCTACGTCGCATACGACTGCCCAGACAGAAACACGAGTTACGCATGACACGAGGTGATCGCCCGGCCGAGGAATATGTTTTCCTAACGCGTCAACGGAGATTTAATCGGGCAGCTCTTTATCGCGTTCTGAGGAGACCGCGCGCGCACGGCGCACGTATCACTAGGACGCGATCGGAATACATAAATTGCTCGTGCCGGGATTTTTCCCGCGGCCGGTGTATACGGAAGGAGAGAGCATAGCGCCGACAGTACTAACGGGAATCGACGTTTGTCGAGGACGCGATATTGTTTGCCGGCTTGATAGATTGCACGCCATAAAGCGGCGAATGTGGCCCATACGCGTGCTCGCCCCAATGGAACTCCCTGGCTAAATGAGCCCGACACTAGTCGCTCTCTGCTTTCCTAGTTTTTCCAGCAACTGCAGGTCTTTTAAAAATTCCATTCATTCGTAAGCGGGTGAAAGTTGGCGCGAGAGCGTAAGTTGCACGTCGCCAGGTTTCATAGATAGAACGGTGAAATATTCCCAAAGATATACCATCGCGCGAGATGAGAGCCGGGTCTCAGAAAACATGAGGAAGAAGTCGATGATAAAGGCTCACCTGTTTTCTCCTTGATTTCGCAGAGCACGGAGAACAGAGCCGGCTTCATTCTGTGGCAGTTCAGGGTGTGCTTCCTGCAAACAATCAAATGACATATATCATTCAGGGTGCCAAGTGTGTCTTCGGTGTAAATCCTGATTATAAACAAAAGATGATAAGCAGCCGCTTCGGATAATAGTCACGACGGCAAAGTACCGAAAACAGCAGCCCGCTCGAGAGTGCCGCTGGTGAATCGCACCATCATTTCGGCAGACGCGTATCGTGTCATAGAGCAATAATGCCAGATAAACGAGGGATCTTATCGCACACTTTGACGCCCGAGTACAACCTGTATTATGGCCCGTCATTACGCGTACATTCGGTGCGCGTGAGCATCAGTTAACACTACAAAAGCGACAGAGACAGAGCAGCGCTGTTACTGACGCGCGCGGCATTCTATCAGAGGAGTGAAAAAAGGTGCTCGTAAAAATAATATTTGCTCCGCTCGATGAAATCGTACTAGCAGCCGCCGCGTTAGGAGCGAGCCGACATAACCTGGCCTCATTACCATCTTTTGTAATCGTCGACTCGCATGAATGTACAATCCGAAAAAGAGAGATACCTACGGAAAAGTGTACGCGTTGGCTCAGCGGGTAACGCGAAGGGGGTGTTTAAATAGGAAGACGATTTGAATATATTGAAAGTAGTGTTACGACTAGTGTATTAAAAAATGGCGGTAGTGATTTGGACTGGGACTCACCTCGCTTGCGCCTCGTCCAAGCTTTGGTCGGTGATGTTCATGATCTGCTGAAGAATCTCGCCGATATCCTGTTTCCGTGCCTCGACGGCTTGATCGGGGCCCTGGGCCGCGCTTCCATCCACGGGGCCCATGCTCCCGTAGCCAGTAGTGTTTTGGGCCCCCTGGCCTTGGTTACCTCCCATCAGACCGACACCTGAACCTCCGTGTTGCAGCATCCTGCCAGTCTCATCCATCAACTGTCCACTCAAGCACTATCTGCTACTCTTCTCGGCCGGCTCCCCTCTCTCTCTCTATCTCTTTTTCTCTCTCTTCCAGAGGAATTTCCCCGATATTTCTCGTGCAAGCTCCAGCCGCAAGAGAACTCCGCTCGCTTGCAGCCACAGACAACACTCGCGCGCGCCGCCCGATGTCTATCTATCGTATACCAGGTGTCGCGGAAAAACACGACTGTACAAACAAGCGCGTGTCCCGCTCTTTCACTTTACGACTCCTCCTCCTCCTCCACCTCGAGGAGAATGCCTTCCGTGCACGTGCTCTCTCTCGCTCGCGCAACACTACGCGTGGAAGACCGAACAGGCATTCGCTTGGAAAAATATACGTTCTTTCTTTCTCTCTCTCTCTTACTCTCGCGCCGGACTCTCTCGCACTCGTGTCAGTTAGGCAGCGACTCTTTCAGAGCAGAGGGATCCGCGAGAAGCACGCAGCAGCACGCGGCTCAATCGGCTTGGAGGTTATGCCGCCGTGGCCTTTGTCTCCTACCTATCGTTCGCCGTTTTAACTCACTCTTCTTGCCGTTGCCTCCACACGATCTCCCTCGATCCTCCTTTCGCCTTCTTCTTCCCTTCTCGCTGTCACGCTGCTTCCGTCTCTTTCTTTCCTCCGTACACTCCGCTTTTCTCACTCACTCTCATTCACTGGCTGTCGCGCTCTCTGGCTCCCTCACTCGCTCGCTCTCTTTCTCTCTTACTCTCGCGCTCAGCTCCTCGTCCCGTGTTGCACTTCGCGGTTATCCTTTTGCTCTGTGCAGCTCTCCTCCGTCTTCCCCCGGTGATCCTCGTTCTTGGTCTCGCTACTTGCTCGCTTACTTCCTCTGTCTCTCTCTTTCTCTTGGTATATCTGTCGCTCGGCAGGACACACTTTCACGTTGCGCTTAGGGTATTTCGAGGAGGGGGGAGGTTGGGTTGCTTACTGCTTCGATATACACTATACACGACGACGAAAATGGTGCCTTGGGCAGCTTTAAACTTGACGGATTGTCGGGTTTTACGTATACGCGGTTCTGTCGACGGTCGGCGTCGCGCCCGGGCCGCACTCTCCGCGGTGGCGGCCTTGCCTTCTCTCGCTCTCTTCCTCTCCTTCTTTCTCTCTCTCGCTCTCGGCTCTCGATCTCCCTCTCGCTGCAGGCTACTCCAGCGAGGGCAAACAACACTCTGGTGCAAGCGGCTCAGGAACACGATCGCGGCTTCTTGCTTTTACGAGGCATCCGCGGCGCACGGGCCTCGATCTTTTCTCCACGCACACCGATTCTTTTCGCCAGTTCGCCACTCTCCGCCTTACAAGGCAACGCGCGGACCGACCGTTTCTGTCGCTCTTTTCACTCTTCTCGACCGCGAGCGACTGCTCTGCTCCTGCAACGCTCGCGTGTACGTGCGTCCGTGTATGCGTTCAGCTTTCGTGTGCGTAGCTGCGTGCGCCAATCTCCGGCCATAACACACTCGCCTCGGCCAATCCGGCTGGACCCCTCTTTTCCCTCCTTCTTCGACCGACCTACCCACCTTTCTTACTCCCGAGCGTATTGTCCGCGTGCGCATCCACTTTATCCGCGAGGCGACCTCGCCGCTTCTTTTCGCAAATGCGCGCTGCTCCCTTAACCTGTATGCCACGCTCTCCCTGGCTCTTCGCTCCTATCATTGAGATCCTTCTGCTGCTTCCGCTCTCTTCACTGATGTCTGCCCACCCACCAGAACCTCGATGTCCACTTGATATACACCATATACACCTTTTTTTCACTTGAGGCGCACACACGCGCAAACTCCGCCCATCTCGGCCTCTTCTTTTTTTCTATCTTCTCCTATCAGCTTTTCATCACAGCTTGTCGGAAGACTCCTTGGAAATGCACTGGAAACTAATCGTGGCGGACATCTGTTCGCTTCCTGTGTGAAATATCTAATAAAATGAGCAGAGTTCGTACTATCTGCTTGTGAACGGGGTGAAATCAGGTCCCAGCGACGGCACATCCAATGGACTGAAATGCTGCGAGCGTGCAGCCATTTCACTCTGGCGGGAACTTCAAAATAATCGACAGGCTTTCCTACTTTTGTGATTAATGGATTTTCGAACTACATAAATGCTGTTGCAAATATATATTATACGAATAAATATCTATTCTTTCTCAATTCATGGCATAACGTCAAAAAGGGATACGGTTTAGTGATTCGACAGTCTGTTGCAAGTAGTTGCGAGTGAAATTGAGTTACGTATGGTATATATACATACCGGTAAGAAGCTGCCGAAACATCAAAGCCATCAGTGGCTTGTCTGATTTCTTTGGACTGACAATAATTATTTGAATTACTCAAAATTCTTAGTGAACCTTTTCAAAGATTCAACGGTAAAAATCTACGTTATACGTGATATTTCAACCAGGTAACCATTAGAAATCAGAAATCTAGCATATCTACTTGCAGTGCTTGAAGTTGTAACAGTGCAGGCAGAATGGACGAGTACCAGAAATATTACACGAAGAGGCTGAACGGTACTTTCTTAGTACACTTTCCAAATTTCTATGGTCTAACCAATTCGGAAATCATTGAGCAATTTGCACAGTATGGAAAAGTTGTATCGGTGGATACACGAGGAAAGGTTAACGGTCTATGTTTTGTGACATACGAGAAGGAGGAGGATGTGATTCGATGCCTGCAAGGCTTGAAATATAACAAAAGTATTAGGATACTAAAACATAAATCACAGAATAAGTCTGAGGATCAGAAAAACGCAACGCAAAGACAAGAGTCGGATACACAAGGAAGTGTAAAGAGTAATAGTAACTTTGAAAATAAAGAGGATACTATGAAGAAGGAACACCGGGACAAGGGCCTGCAATCTCGCCATCAGATCCCTCAAGACACATTGAAGTCGGTCGGTAAATCAGACAATAAAGTATTGAACCCAAACGCAGAGTCTAAGTTTCCAAGAAAAGGAAAAGTTGATTTTAAGTTAAAGAAGAAATTTGTTGAGTCCAAAATAAAATCATTGTCGCAAGGAAACCTGAAGTCTAATGTGAAACCACAAAAGAAAGTTAGTCCTAAAATGAGTATTGGAGTACCTCCTGCTTTAATGTCGATGGATACAGGAGCCATAGTAAAGAAAGGTATGGAAAAGGAGCAGTCATCTGTTAGAACTAATTCAGGCTCCAAAACCAATTCCGTATCTGAAGACTCTTATATTCATGAAAGTACATTCGAAGACGAGGAAGTTGAGTTTGGCTTGTGTTTCCCACCATGTCTATTGTCGGACTTCACAATGGAAGCGATAAGGGGTATTGCTTCTTCTCCATCACCTTCCATTAAGTCTAATAGGAACATCGACACTCAAATTAAGACAGATAGCGATAAATGCTTTGCTCAAGAAATAATTGTGGCAAATATTGATGATACCTATGGAATACACTACATCTTACATCTCTTTGAAAAGTTTAACCCTATTGCTGCATCTATGATGAAAACCACAACCAATTCTAAGATAAGATATTGCCACATCTATGTTACATCTTGGAAAGCAGCACTAGCTATTCAAGAAGAATTTGATGGTTATTCCTTGGATGAGAAAAATCTTATTGTATTAACATCACAGAACTTAATTCGCGAAGCACTAACTGCGTAATATATTTCCTGGAAATATTGAAATTATTGTAATATATGTATCAGTTCTGCTGAAAAAGTTGTTTCATTGGGTAATAATCTATGGTTATTTATTCTTGATTTCATTGATGTACTGCCAGCACTTTCTCATTCCTAATCCTAATCTTAATTAGTTGCGTTTAATTCAATGAAACAATTTGTTTTGCATGATGTTAAAAATAAGTACCTCAATTTGTATGATTTGTTACACTTTTTATGTAAAAGTTTTAAAAGTTTTCTACAACCAATAGCATAGTTATAATAAATATGGGATATTGTATATATGATACCAGAATATAAAGTATCATTTTTATAGAGATAACATTCTTCCAGCCTTATCTTACTACTTTTACCTAAGTTACACTAAAGATACTACTTGTTTCACCCAATTAAGAGTACTTTTACATAAATATAATTTAATGGAAAATGCCTTTATTTTTACGTCAAACGATATTGTTGGGAACCACTGAAATCGTTTTTGTAAGAATATTGTTTGGTTTGGCTTGGGAAATATATTTGTAATAAAATTCCGTAAGACACTGAAGTGCCTGAATGCAATATTTTTTTATACTGTACGTAGTGAAAACACATTCAAGAGCATTTTGTATTCGCGGGTCAACATACATAAGAGTTTGCGCGATAGGTACTATTCTCTAACCTAACCACACCAGACTGTACCATCGGACAGCTCGGAAAGCAAAAACGTGTCCAACACTGTCCGCCTCCGGTCTGTTTGTGTTTTGTTATACCGTGTGCGTGAAACCGCGAGAATAATGCAGTTAAAAATGTCTGAACCCTTTAGCGCGAACCTTGCGAAGCAGTTGCTCCAAGATGAAGATGCTTTCATCTCGGATATTTTTTCAAAAGCACTATTGCCCCTGTCTGAAAATGGTAAGGCTATAAAACGATACAACAGAAAGATTTTGCGCCGTCTAGTCTCTCTCGAAATATCTAAGAAAACATTGCTTTCAGCTGAACAGAATGACGCACCGCCAGAGAAAACAAAACCATCACACAAGGGTGAGTACTTGCTCAGCTCTTGTCCTCGGTATTTTTATTGAAAGATATTGATTTCTCGCTTTCGTATTTCAGTGAAGGTATTCACAGTATCTGGGAAAAAATCCACTCGGGCACAGACGTATGAGGAATTACGGGAGAAGCTCGAGAGTCTGAAGAATGTAAAGAAACTAGCTCACAAGGACAAGCTCCTCAAAAAGAATCTGAAGAACAGAATAAAAAAGAAGGAGAAAAAAGATGAAAGAATGACAAAGAAATTAGTAAAAACAGAGAAACCAACAATAAATCTATCGAAAATAAAGACAGAGAATGGGGAAGCACCAAAAGTGCCCAGACCAAAGCCAGTTTTCAATTCAGAAGGTAAAATGGTCTTCAGCAAGTTTGACTTCTCGGAGATCGGCACCAAAAAGAAAATGCCAAAGACAGATAAAGATCCCAAAAAACTCTTACAGCAGCTACAACAAAAGAGAGAAAGGTTAAAAGAGATGGAGGAGGCGGGTGAAAAAGATAAGGCTCAAGAGATTAAAGAGAAAGAGGCATGGAAGTCAGTACTAGCGAAAGCTGGTGGTGAGAAGGTATGTATAACCAATAATAATCCAATGTTTGATTATATTCTGTGATTCAATATTGCAATAGAAAACAATGTGCTTTTCTAGGTGAAGGATGATCCAGATTTATTGAAAAAGACTATCAAGAGGCAGGACCAACAAAAGAAACATAGTGCCAAAAAGTGGGAGGCGAGGGCAGAGGGAGTGAAGAAGGCTATCCAAGAACGACAAGACAAGAGACAGGAAAATATCATGAAGAGGAAAAAGGACAAGAAGTTAAACAAACTAAAAAAATCAGCAAAAAAAGGACGCGTGATACCCGGATTTTGAGTGAAGAACACTATTATCAGATAATGAGTGACAAGCTGTGAAAATCAGTGATTTTTACCGGACTGTGCCCATTCATTCCTCTTCTGTACATTTTTCCAGCTGTTCCTGTAAACTTGTGAATATGGATCTAAGGAATGTAGCCTAAGACACAATGTATCATGATCAAAGAAATTCTAACATCGTTTTCTTATCATTATGGATTGTATAAGTTTAATACAAAATCATGTGGGGGCCGTTTGGAAATATATCATCACCAACGAATACATTGATAATACAATCATGAATAACACTTTATTTATAATGATATTCATCTCCCTGTACAATAATTAGCAAACTCTTATTTACACTAATATTACTCCTGGCAGTCTACACCTTGCTACACCTTGGAATTGGTTGAGCCCCATAAAAAGCCCTACGTCCATTGCATACCACATTGAGTACACATCTTTTGTACAAAAATCCACTCTCCACTTAGAGTCCATAACTGTTTTTGTTCAGTGGATTTTCTCGGAAAAGTATCAATCAATCAGGGTTTGCCTGTTTTCAATTTCATATCGGTAGTCTCAAATCTTGTTGAGCAAAAGGTGCTCAGTAAATAATCGGCAAGTCCAAGACGAGTGCCTCGATGAAGCTCCCGTCTTGTACCTCTTGCTAGGTATCCCCCAGAACCGAGGTAACAGAGTTGGCGTGAGTAAGTGCGGTCCATAGTGGACTGTAGTCCACAGGTAAGGACACCGCCGCAGGTTTTGGTGATCGAGGCGACCTGGAACAGAACGAGATTCTTTAATTTCAAAAGCGCGCCATCAGAAGAACCGACAACAATGGACGATCCAAATTGACGCGCCATTTTTCAGACGCAGTTTGTAGCGCCCCTACGCACCATTTAGTTCGGTGTGTTTCGCGTGTGCACGCCACTTGTGAATATCCGACTTTTAAAGTATTAAGTTCTATGTTAATAGTGCTTGTTGACGAGTTTAGTGATCGAGGCAAGGAAGTCAATTGTCAGTGAATTACCTGGGCGGTGCCAAGGCCGGATGCTAATCGGGACTGCTCAACTCAAGTACAGTGCTTTGCTCTTCGACGACTGTGTCCAAGTCGCCCGTTGGATAGGCCTTCGACCCTCGATCACTCCGGAAAGACAACACCTGTGTTGGACGATCCACGCCAGCTGTAAACAACGCCAGTCTCCTAACGATGAGTACCTCATAGTCACTTTTTCTATCCTAACTATTGAATTGCGCAAAAAAGGCAAGTCAATCCTTGGGTGAAAGCCGGCAGTGAAAACTAAGGCATGCGCCTGCCTATAACCTTCTAACAGGTTAAGCATAAATCCTGCAATTCTATTGTTTATAAGTTTGCGATTATTTATTGCGCAGTAGCGTCTGTCATATTGCCAATTTGTTGCTTAATGCAAGCAATAGTGTTTCGATGGCAGTATTGGGTCAGCAGTAGTATTATGATCCATTAAAAGATTCCTACGATCCAAGCGAATATTATAACTTTACGATTCAGTGAGACTTTACCCAAGTCCTCTTTGGACGCTGTGCTTGACAAGGACAAAGAAATAAGAGTGGTAGTTTTTTCTGGATTATTTTCAACTAATGAGAACCAATTCAGAAAAGAGACAGGGCATTCGATTTTGTCGCCGATGGCTACAACTAATGGCAGCCTTCTTGAAAAGTGCTAGTCGTGCTTTATTCAAGATAAGATTCGTTTCAGTTGTGACGGACAGATCAAAGCCGTCGCGCTCTGTTAAATCGCACGAAATCGTGTATATGCGGGCTCGTCATCTGCGGTTTGAAATATTCTGCGAGCATGTGCGCATTCGTTGGAAGATATATTCGGTTCAGAAGTCAATCCGGTTTATCTCGTTTCCCGTGTATTGTACTCGCCGGCCAGGCATACCCCATAATCCTATCGACCTATATCCTATTTGCGAATGTGTGCAACGCGTATTCAAGAAGTGAACGAAATTGTAAGCCTTTTTTCAGATACATTGGAAGTCCTTTCTCACTTTTTCATTTGTCCTAAACCTAGCTTTCAAGTTCTTTGTTCTTACGACATGGAAGGATTTTATAGATGGGCATAACTAACTCGATCGAGAGCTCACAAGTCTTACCCAGGTGATGTACGGGACTGAAGCGAACCAGGCCCAGGGCCCCATGGTCCATCTCGCAATTTCTTCTCCTGGCTCGCTCTCTGGCAAGCTTCGCTCTCCTCCGCAGGCAGCAAATGACCATTAGTGCCAGCAAGGGGAATCCCAAGATGCACGACACTATCGGAATGATGATACTTTCCGGAGTCACTGAAAAATTTAGTGAACTTTATATATATACGTTCATATTATATTGGGGTGAATTATCTAAAACTGTATATTGCCGCGTATATTGCAACTTCTCTAGTTAGACCTCAATCTAATAGGTAGGCTTAATTATGTTAGCTAGCGAGTTCATGCTCCCTCCTGGCACTTTGCTCGAAACGAGCCACCTCTCTTGACTTCCAGCGTGCTTTTCTCAAGAGTATGGAGGCTGAGGCAGCCAGCATCTCCGCTCTGTTACTTTAACGAGGCACTTACACCCCTTACTGTTTTTTTTACCGTGTTCTCAACACAGCCTGCTCTTTCGACAACGACCCTAGATGCATTTAATTGTTATTATCCTAGCACGGCTGGCTTCGGGCAGAAAAGACATTAGTGGTACTTTCTAAATTGATTTCCTCCGAACCTCCAATGAATTTTTTGGCGATACGAGAATGGGAGCTTATGGAGTTGACACTTTTTTTTATAGAATTACTGTCTTTATTGATATCAGTTCAGTTTTCCTCAAATTATGCTACTTGTCGACTGGTGGTAAATTGAGAAAACACTCGTGGATCACGCTGAGACTCTCGATCGGGCCGTTAAACAACATTAAAATGCATTGGCACGCTTCCTTTCCTACGATTGATCACAATGCCTGATCGCAAATTTCATGAGAAATTTCTTATTCGTGTCCTCTAGTATCATAATGTGTGACCTGTTTCGTAAAACTATTCAGAGACGGACGATCTTTAGGGTAAAAAACAGTCTGCACTAGTTGTATCGTTTTCTTACCAGTTGGGTATATTAGAATCGTGGGCCTTTTAGATTGGGGAATGGTCGGCACAGTTGGACGACCAGCTCTCACCTCAACCGACATGGCACTTCTCTATCTGTAAACAAAGTGAAACTAGATTTAAAGGACTAATTAATAATGGCGCGTGTTGACTATTTACATGCGATCTTTCACGAGAGATACTCTCTCAACTATTATTAGTTGTTTGCAACTATGCCAGCCTTAAAGAGTAGCGGCCTCCAGCGTTTCACGGATATCCTTTTGTTCTCGTTTCATCCGGAGAATCCTCCGGACACCTTCGTTGAATGAGGGTGGGCGCAAACGGAACAGGAGAATTCAAGGCCTCCTCTTCGCCCCCCTGCTTTCCACTGCTAATTACAACCTCTCACTATCGCGTTCCCTTAGGAGAATGACACAGTTCGCTAATAACTGCTGCATTGTCTAGATATGTCTGGTTCTACCAAACCGGGAGTCGTTCGGTGTAACTTCCGGTATTTACTCGGTACTAGCTTGACCTGACCTTTTTCTATTTATCGGCTTTTGGCCGCTTCTACCCTTTTATTGAGAAACATCGCAAGTGAATTGCTATCGGGATCGTCCCTGAGCGGGAATCGTAATAAGTGGCGAAAAGGGATGTCTGCTTTTTACCCTGATGAACTTCCTTCAAGGATCGCGGTCTCTACCCCTACTCTACCACCGCTCGAAGGGTTTCGGCTTTATTTACCCAGGCTGGCAGTGGAAATTTTCGAGAGAGCTTCTATGATGAATGGTGTGCTCTGCATGATACTTCAAGCTCCGTAGAGACGAAGTTGGATGGGGCTGCAGATGGATGACTGCAAACAATAACTCGCATTCCAGATGGGGGTACTGTGTATGTTTACTGCACTGCATGAGACTCTTGGGAACACCAGCGAGTTATTTACAAAACCACAAGCATTAAAGTGAAACCTTGAACTGTAATTATTAATGCTCTCTTTGGCGGAGTTAAAACGCTTTTAGTCACTGGCCAATATAGAAAAGAGACATTTTAACGGGAAATTAAGTTCCAATTGTTCAAATGCGGGCTCGTTATAATTCGTGGTTGGGGCAGACCTTGCTCCTCGTTAGTTTCGAATGTCGGTCCGAAATATCAGTCGTTTCCACAGCGAGCACCTATTCTTCTTGGCCAGTCTCTTCTTTGTCGAGGCTTTTTGCGTGGTTTCGCCCGAATATTGCCTCTATAAATTGTCTTGTCGCACATATAGGCTTGGACTTGAAAGGGCCAGGTTTTCGAGACGGTGGGTTTAAGACATTTCTTTTACCCCAAAGCGGCAACGCTCCCAGTGACAAACCACTTCGCGCTTCGTCCTTTTGTATGTGCGCTCGTTTGCCAAAAGTACGATAAGGGTGTCTTCTACGCCCTCTGCCTTGTGGACATGGAATATGTCGTGTTAGCATCCTGCCAGATTGGATATACGTGACATAAGCCTCAAAACAGCCATCAAGCGTATGCTAAAGACACACCGCTGAGCCTGGATCTGATAGCAGTGAGATTAAGGTTAGGATTACCGAAGGTTGTCTGTATGTCTCACTGGCTTATATGGACTTGACTATTCAATACGGCACCGATTCCTCTGCCAGTGAACTTCCAGCTGAATTCCATTTTCCTTTTTCACGGACACCAAACCAATTAAAGTTGTCGGTCCTATTTTACGTCTGGCATGTTCGCCGCGCTCCCATTCGAGAGATTCTATTCTCACGAAAATTGGATAGCAACAGGTATATTCATTCGGAAGAATTTTCATTTTCAATCAGGCTTGGTATGCACTCGATCTCACTCGTTCCCCATTTTCTCTGGTAAATTTGGTCCAGTAAGAATCTGATGAGATCGACCGGAAGATCGACCGCAATTTTCCAGACCTTAACTCGCTTCTACTTAAACGGGAAAGGCAGGGGGGGGGTAGGGGGGGGGGCACTTAATCGCCGTCACTTGCTTCCAGCGCTGCCATTAATTAAACCCGTCCTGATTACAGCATAGATAGACCGCGTCTCGGCTTCACGAACCCACCCCAACTCATTAGCTTCTTGCAATCTTTATTCTTGAGATCGAGAGTCCGCCGATCACGTGACCTTTCTCTTAAGAACAGCGTCAAATGTGAGCCTGCGATGTGTAAAGAGTCATCTTGCCGTTGGGTTCAAATGTCAAGAGCATACTTTCAAGCAGGCACGTTTCACTAGCCTGAAAATCGATGGTCGAACGATTAATTATTCATCGTCCACCCTGGCACTTTCTATAGAACTGTATCCGTCTGCAAAGAGCAGAAACGTGTATCTTCTCTCATCCCGTAATGACTCGGAGAATTCACTGGCTCTCAGCAGGCTTTGAGGTTCACCCATTTTCCCTAATGATTGCAGTCCGTATTCCAGAAACGTGGCTGAACTTGACGTTTACTTCGGAATCCAATGGCTCAGCTCGTAATTCGCAAAAGTCTGCGTTGGGCATGCTGCAGTCCTACGCGAGCGGATATCAAAGAGAGTTTAATTAAATTAACTCGCTGCTCTGTTTCATCTCTAAAATTAGATTGATTTCGATTATCCCTCGAGTCAAGAATGTCCGGGCATTTGATCGGATTAATTCCCTTGTGAATCGAATATCTGGCTTTGAGTGTTCGTCGAAGAATCGGTGAACATTACGAGGTTTGCCCTTTGTGGTTCGATCAGCTGAGATTTATGAGGTCGAGAATCCCGGCGGCATCAACCGCGCCAGGCTACCTACAATTGTAATGCGAAATCTGAGATGGAAGAGGATCTAACTTCGTTTCCTACCCTTCCGGCGGCGATCCGCTTTATCAGTTTCCTCGAGTTCGCTTTTCAAAGAACACACCTCTACTGCTCCGGCATATTTTCCCTTACTCTCGAAATTCAGCAGACGATGCTTGAGAATCAGAGTGTCGATTGCAATGTGATATCAAATCGGACAAGCTCCGAGGATACGCCTCACCATCATACACGAGAGTTTGCAAACGAGAAAAGTTCCTGCGAACCTAAGTGTTTCCCCAGTTTGCGCGCTATTAGCGAGTTCTCTGTGCAACCCTGGCAAGGTGAATCGATGTGGCTGGCGTCATTACCAGCGTGATTTGCATGGCCCAAGCCTTCCCAGGATACTCATTACTTCCTGCTTTATAAACAAACTATTTCTGAAATAATGTTGATTTACTAACTTTCTACTTTGATAGTTGAATGAGTTGTTATACGAGTAAATTAGTACATGAAACGAACTTCTTGCTCCTTTGCCTTAGGCATTACTCATACCCGAAGATCAGCTCAACGATCATTTATCACTGACAGGGAAAAAGTACGAAGACGCGTGAGGAACGCCTTATGAGAAGCGTCAAATAAATTATATGCCTGTCTTTCGTAATCATCAGGTTTGAGTCATACTAGTTTTGTTGAAATTTTCGTGCGGCCACTGGATTCCATGTCGAGTTGCCTGACAGGGTTTGGCTACTCTAGGATTAATTGGCCATGGATAAATACCTGTGGAGCGTAGATGGAACAACCGCAATAGTAGCGAGAAACGCGCCCTACAAATAGCGATCAATCCGGCTTTAGCGAGCAGGTATTCCAACGACAGAAACGGCCTCGATCTCGAACTACCCTTTCAAGGATCAAGGATGTAGCTGAGCTCTTATGCTTGCTTCGATTCAAGGACCCTTTGAGCTTGGAAATTCGAGTGGCAAGGACAGGGAATCGAATACGTCGTGTCCGAACGACGGCTGAATCGCCGTCCGTTTAAGCTCCACTGCATTTCAAAGCCAATTTTTCATCCCATTTTTCAGTACAATCCTTGGTAGTATTAAAGCTACTGTATCTCGTGAATGGTTAAAGCTATACTTGACCTTTCGGCCATGGGCAATCCGCAATTTGCCTGAATTTACATTGCTCCTATTTAATATCCCATTTTGTCGTGGTTCATGTTCTAGATTGTTACATGGTAAATGTAATACCTTGTTTTAACTACCTGTCAGTGACACTGCCGCCTGTTACAGAGAGCATTTCTTGTAATACAACAGGAAAATGAGAAAGATTGCATCAAGCTTTCTCGTATTATACGCTGAGTTTAATCCTGCTAGGTTGAGGCTTGCTAGAACATAATCCCTGTTTTAACGAAGCCAGGATCCGCGTATTTTCGTGTGTCTTGCCAGTGTAATCTCTGGTAATTAAGCTGATTAAGACTCGTTCTTATACAGCCGGTGGCTAACTCGAAAACATCGCGATCTCTTTGATCACCAAGTCGCAACGACACAATCTGCCCTTCTAAAGTTCTCAAGACAATACGATTAAGAGCTTATTTCGGTCAGAATTGGAATGTCACTGAGACAGCCAATGTAATTTCACGAATGTCTTGAATCGTCGACAATGGTTTATTCAAGATCGCGGTAGGACTGTGTGGTAATCAAGGGACATTCTTTTCTTTGGACATGATATAGGGATGTCCTTTCTCATTTCATATGCCCACTGCTCTCATTGTCCATGCGGACTAAACGAGCCTCATATACGTTTCAACGTGACTTATGCGACATTCCGTATTTTCCGCCAGCATTATTCCACGTTGCCCAGCGCGGAAATCTCTCTAATCTTCCTCACTAAACCAAGATTGCCTGTTCCTCTTGTGTAAACGTTTTGAGGATTGAAGCGTCCACTATTCTTTCTTTTAAAGCTTATCTGAGAGCGAATGTTTGTTCCCTTGACGGAAGAGGGACTTTATTTTCAAATAATGCGAAATATACATGTATGTGTAATACTCGTAAGCCAGGCTGAACTCCCAAGAGTACCATGGCTCGATATTGGGAGCAGCTACGTATTGACCATTCCAACCTCACCCATATGTGTCCACTAATAATACTCAGCGCTTGGCATCCTACGCTCTCCCCTTCGGTAAGGGACAAAAGCGAATTAACAAGTTTGCGGCTGCTCTACGCCTAAGGGTTACCTGACAAAGTTAATAGTACGAAAACGGTTTATCCCGCCAACCAGGGCGAACTTATGTATCTCTACGTACATATGTCGTTGTAGTAGTAAGTTAACTGCATCGGTCGCATAAATGTCGGATACAAGCTTGAAAGTTCTCTTGTAGGTGTACCATGGTCCAGCAACCTTCATGAGAGCTTTCCTGGATAAATCTGCTTATTTACCGAGCAATATTGGTCGGTTTCGGAACTTCTGTATAATGAAATATTAATAGCAATGCTTTCAGTAAAGCGTTCACAGATGTAGTTCGGCTGTGAATGTTGAAATGAATGAATTCCAGTTTGAAAAGTCTGTGCTCTCAATTGATCATTGAGGGGAAAGATGACTAGCAGTCAGAGGAGCATCCTCGATCGGAGTTTCCGAGCAATTTAGAACTGGCTTCCCTTCTGGATGGTGGGCTGTTTGTTGTTTCGTAGCACGTCTTGTGTGGTAAAGGAACTATTGGCCCGGCATTCGGTCAGTTGGTGCTTGCAATATCGAAAGTCGTTCCTTTTTACGAACCAAGCGCTCGCTTGCACAATAAAAAGAAGAATCCTTATTTTATGCACTCGCTCGATACGAAATCTATCCTGGGCAATATTTCACGAACGAGCGGCCACTTGGTGCCGCGGTGCAGTTGCGGATTCAAATAATAAAGTAGAATTTTCTTGTCGGCGATCTAACTTCCGACAAATTTCATATCCGGCTCGCCACGCAGTAAATAAGCGAAGCCCTCTCGATGAAATGGTGCGTTCTGACTTTCACGATCGCACTATATGTGTACTCGTCTGTAGTTACGGCCAATAGGATGCATTGGAAGTTTTCTAGTTGCGCGCCCGGGGAAATAATTAAAGTTATTGCTTGGTGTACTTTTAAAAGTGCTAGCTCGTTGTTCTTACGATGACGAGTCTTTTATTATCAAAACTATTAAACGCCACTACTTGGGAACAAATATCCTGGATCGGTTAAGACTATTAAACAAGATCGTGCAACTCTCTTTTATTATTATACCATTGAAAATCAGGATTTAATCAAGACAAAAATAACTGCCATCGATATTGTTATATAATTCCACCTTTGTCATGGCACGCGGAGAAACTCGAACCTGTTTCGGCTACTAAAAATCCAATAACATATTGGATTCGTGTCAAGAGCAAGTGCGAATGAAATTCGAACTTTTGTCCGATATTGTATGAGGAGGAGGAGGAGGAGGAGGAGGAGGAGGAGGAGGAGGAGAGTCGACGAATCGAATTCATATGAATTCGTGAATACCAGCATTGCGGTGCAACGTGTGTATCATTGGTCGAAATGTATCCGGGTAGTCGGTGGAGATGGCATGTGGTTACATACCGTGTGTAAAAGCGTGAGATCAACTCGAGGAAAAATACGTCACGGCTATTTTTTACTGTCTCAACTCTGCTGAACAAGTACAGCATTCTTCCTGGACTGTTTCACGGCTGGGTTACCAGTGCGGTGTATGTCTATGTGTCGGAGTGCGTTCATCTCACTTTGCCGCTCGCTTTAAAATAAAGCTTTCGCCTCCGGGAATATCATTCCGGAGCAGAGAGTATGCGACCGTCGGGCGAGTATTAAATTCCAAGTAGGTCTTGCGAAATTTTCCGCGCGTCTCGGTAGGGTGAGACAGACGCCGATGGCGTCCAAAGTCTCTCTTCCTCCTTCCAGGAACTTGGTGGAATATGAAAGAAAAAATCGAGGAAGCAAGATTCTCTCGCAAATAATCGAGTCAAGTTCGGTGGCGCGTATAACTTTTTTAACAAGTTCTGTTTAAGAGTCAGGATTATGTATTTCTATATTGCTATCGTGCTCGTACAAGGAAATAATTTCCTGCCACGCCAGTGGTTTATGTCTATGATGCGCTCCAAGGGATCCCCGCAGAATTCCTCGTACTAATTGCTTTAATCCGTCGAATGCATCAAAGCTCTGCTCAGAATAGGGAGGACCCTAGAATTTGGCCAGGGTGTTACCAATGAAATTTGCGACGCTTCTCCGGTTGGATTGCGTTATCATTGATACTGATGCCAGTCGGTCTCCTGCTTGCTCATGAACATATCGATCAGTCGGCAAATCCTCTAGAAATGGGCACGAATGAAACTGCAATGCGAGTTAGGCCCACTTATCTTGCTTACCCGGTTGCCTCTCGACGAACCTCATTATGAGGGCTCGCTGCTCTCCCCCTTGCCAACAATGACTAGATACATGTGTATGATACTAAAGCGAATCTACAGAACTTCGCTTTAAATAGCTACTCTGATAACCCTTTCTTCATCGTTCCTATGTACTCCTTTGTACGATCTTCCTATTCAACCACAATCGGCAACTGTCCCTTTAAAACCTCTCTTAAAGGGATAAAACGAACAGAAAATCTATGGCATTACCGAGAAAATGACAAAGTGACGCGTTGAATTTTGTGGTTGACAATGTGTAGACAGGTAGTTGCAAGGCGGGAATCGCTGATGCCACCCTCGCATAATTTCCCGGACGTGGGGGAATTTTTGATCCTCTGCCAACTGCCTGGGAAAGCATGTCTCCACATTATTCTGCAGAAGGTATTTTCTGCTAGATATGATAATTTACTTGTACCAGGGAACCACTTTAGCTCGACAGATATTTCGATTGTTGGAATATTATTACTTTAATGGGTTTCGTTCTAATCAGTGATTGATTTGAACTCCATTTTTAATAATCAGTCAAGCGTGCCGGAAATAATTCAATGGATTTTGTAGGAATCTGTATGATTCCTGACAAATAGCCTGAATAAATTAGGACAGTTGTGGTTGTGATTGGAAGAGGGAGAAAGGATGATAGAGAGGAATTGATGTTACGTAGTAGTCAGTGAGAGCGTCGTTCGACAACAGGTGGATTTGCGCCCGTTGTTTATCATCATTATTTATCGGATCCCTATTCACAGCAAGGTAAATTATAACCGATCGATCGCAGACGTGCCTCTCTCACTGAGGAAATACAGGCATATTGTACGAGCATCACGAATGCAATTCGATAACATACCACAAACGTTCTAGTTTCCAGAAAAAAAGTCGTCGTATTCCAGGAAATGTTGTAATACTCTTTCAAATATATTTACGCCAACGAATTTGAATTTAATTCACGACAAGAGTCATTAACAAGTAATTTTACTACAGGCAAATAAAGATGAGGCATACAACAAGTAATAATTCTGCAATCGACTGCTTAATGAGAATCTTGGAGTTTACCGATTCCTGGCACGTGCACACTTGAGAATTTAATTGCACGAGTTGGAAGTGGGAAAACAGGAGTGTGCAGGTTGAGTGCAGTGAACCCAACGTCGGAATGGGGGAAACGCTCTCTCGAGCAAGTGCAAATTCGTTATCAGCGTTATGAGCTCGGTTCGCTGGAAGTTCCGGCGTACCATAAATATCTGCTCAGTTCTCAACTTCGATTTTCTACATCGTTCGAATTCCACGAGTCCGCCGGGGGGTACATTTCAATCATAAATCAAGGGAGGCCTGAAAATGAAATCTTAAATCGGCCGGAAAATTCATTCTCCCTTCTCTGCTGGCAGCACTGGGAGACGATGAAGTAGCAGAAATAGCTAGTGGCATTGAATTTGCACTTTATTTGGAACTTGGATTATTGCGCCTGGCAAAGGGGGATGCTTTTCCTCTGTGAGATAGCATAATTTTCCCTGGCTGGAATTAGGAGGCGCGGTCTCCTTTCTCCCTTCGAATCCTCTTGACCCCGAGTACATTTCTGCCGCTCCTATTTGCCCTGCTCTCGCAATTAGCGGCCCACGCGATTCGCCCTGGTTCCCTGACACTTCTACATTCACACACATACAGTCATTCATATCCGTAGGTATAGCAAATCCAGGCTTGGCCATCAATTTTCATTTACACTCCGCACCAGGACACCTAAATTTCCATATACGTGATGGTCAATTCTTCGTCGATCCATCGGGTTTAATTACTCGGACCTCTGTGCGACGCCTCTAACTAACTGACCTAGAGCCACGCCATTTTTCGAGGGCCTTTTTGTCCAGAGCTTTATATCGCTGCCCAACTAACGATCGAATCCTTTGTAATAGCCAGGCGGGCGTGAACTCGATAGCCTGGAATTGGCTTTTTTTAATCAGAGCCACCACCGTGGCAGCCTGTCGCGTAAATCCGGCTGGCGATGCTATGTCGGCTAACAGAAGAAGTTGCCGCTGAAAACTCTTCCAAACGCCGAACGGCAGGAATCACATTCTTTCAATTCCATGATTTTCTTACATTTTTCTCTTATCGTTCTTCCAACCGGAGAATTTCCAACAATTCTGTGCAAGTGCAACTTTCGCCAGTCAGCACACGTGCCTGTTGCCAACTAACAGGCGATTTTCAAAAGTGCTTCGAAATCAGTGCGCATTCCAGCGGCGCGTCTCTAATTTGCAACGGCAAACATGAAACTTGCATTACCAGCGATAAAGCTCCCACGTAATTCCGAGCGGCCCGGTAATTCTGTTATTTGGGGCGCAACAATGCGGCCCATTCTTTGAAAAACGAAAGAGAGAGAGAGAGAGAGAGAGAGAGAACAGCATACAGCGTCGTCTCGAATGAAAAGTTGCGGAAGGAGACGAGTGCACGAGTGCACTCGAATACTGTCGGCATTCCGCAAATACCTCGGACGAGTCCGGAGACCCATCCTTTTCTTGGCAGTTCACCGCACACCAGACAGGACTTCGCCCTATCTCTCTCTCTCTCTCTCTCTCTCTCTCTCTCTCTCTCTCTCTCTCTCTCTCTCTCTCTCTCTCTCTCTTTCTTTTTTTACTTCCCACGCCCTTTCAGGATTCTATGGGATGAGCGTTTGTTCAAGATATAAGGCTTAAAAGCACTCATAGCCAAGAGGCTCAATTTCGATGGAAGTCATTGTCCCCGAGATGGAAGGTGTGCCTCAAAAGAAAAAGAAAGCTCTATACTGAGAACACACCTTCGAGTCAAAGTAATTGGAGCAGTTATTAAGAGTCCTCTATCACCGATGAGGAAGGACTATTCTATTGGTTAGACTGAGATAGGTTACGCCAACAGCTTTTGTGAATAGGCGAGAAGAATTCCCTGGAGCAAACAGAATCCGTTAAAGCTGCTGATACAATAGCTCCTATACTAGAACCACCATTTCCGTATGCATGCCGTTTGTATTCGAGTCTATTCGTCCGGCACCGTTTACTCTTCCTGTTCTACTTGCATTTCTGACTTTCCATCCGGTTGCCGCTGATTGTTTGTCGACAGTCTGTCGAGGAAGAGTGCAGTCTCGGGAATAAGCGGCTCACCGACCCCCCACGCACACTTTGCCACCCCTGCGAGTAACGAAAGACGAAAGAGGGTCAGGCGTCGACATGTCGCATCCCAGAGAATACTTTCTATCGTGTAAAGGTTCGTGGCTCACGTAGACGAGGCGCCGGTCTCGTGATCTCGTCTACTTATTGGAAAAGCGACAAAGAAATGCTAGCTTGCACAGTATTTCACTAACTAAATACAAGATAAATGTCAGCGGGTACAGGATTTATTGAGAACGTATGGCAACTCGGTCCTCGCCAATCCATCCTTCCCAATTTATGAGATACACGTGCTTCCTAACGCTTACTTGTATCTCACAGCCTTGTTTTCTGCCAGTCCTCCTGTTCACCCTTGTAATCCCAGTCGCTACTCCTCCGTAAATCTGTCTGAGTTAGTATGACGCATGTCCATTTGCATTACACTGCCGAAATCCTCACTGTATGTTGCCTCGACAGACACATTTACTCCTCGAGATTTTTACATCATTGCTTCTTCTATGAATACAGACTTTTTACCTCAAATTTCAGCCCCGGAAATAGTAGGGAAGATTGGAAAAGATGGGGAAAAAATTTTGAACCACCCTTCCCGACCGTTTCAGGGTCTGGTATTTCAGGCAGTGATTCAGTATTTAGCTAGGAAACAGTGGTATAAATTCCAGAACCCTAGGTCAAAGTTCATTTTTTGACCGAAAAATTCGTCAAGGGGTATACCCAGAAAAATTTGCGAAAAAATGAATTTTGAGCTAGGGCTCTGGAATTTATATCACTTCTTCCTTGATGCAAGAAAACATTCCCCACCAAATTTCAGCCAAGGAAACTGTCGGGAAGTATGAAAACCATGGGAAAAACCGTCAGAATTAGACGAAAATGAATTATTCAGGATCGGTTTTCCATGTGTTTTCGATACAATTCCGGCATTTCTGCTACTGGTTTCATGTTTTCTATCCGTTTTGATACTCAAACAATCAAATTATCAAGTATTCGCCAAAGTCTCAGAACCTTTGAAAAATCGAAAATTTTTGAAGGGGTACATATGCAAAAGTTTGCGAAAAAATGAAGTTTGAGCTAGGACTCTGGAATTTATATCACTTCTTGCTTGATACAAGAAAACATTCTCCACCAAATTTCAGCCCCGGAAAATGTCGGGAAGTATGAAAACCATGGGAAAAACCGTCAGGATTAAATGAGATCAATTATTGAGGCGGACCATTCCGGCTGTTTTCGATTCAATACCACCACTTTCGCCACTGATTCTTTGTTTTCTGTCCATTTTATACCAAATACAGCATTGAGATAAAGCGAAACAGAGATACACAAAAATTCCATCAGGATTGTCTCTTGTAATTATTGGAAGAGCAGTGCTCGTTCCACTGTGATTGTTACCAGCTAGGAAGTTAGGGAAGTTCGCTAATTAATCGATATCCGGGTAAAATGCGGAGTGCATGAAATGAGGTCGAAAACCGCAGGGCCCGGCGATCAACCAGCTAGACTATGTCTGACTAGTGGCCGACTCATTCCCCTTGCACCGCACACCCACCGTTCCCTAACCGACACAGCATCCATCGACAACCCGCATGAAGCCAATCTTTTTCGTGTACTCTCATAAATTCGCCAGGATATTGCTCTATTTCTATCAGGGCGAATTCAATAATATTGGTAGAATGAATGTGCGAAAGGTTGTGCGAAAAATTGATATCTGCGTGGTGTACAAAAGACATAGTCAAAGTCCAAAGAATTCTATTTATCTGCTCGGATCTTCTTGTTAACTTTCCTTTGTACCTTTCTGGCGGACTTTCGGAGTAAAGTTAGCTGGCACTATCTCACTTGGTCATCGTCCCTAGCTCGTTGGTATTTACCTTACTTCTTGCTCTGGCCGTGCTCTTTTTTAATGGTCCAGTTCATCTGTAGTTACGGCGTGCTCTCCTGGCGTCGGCTGCTCTCGCAGGGCTGCGCGCCGCCCATGGCCAGTAATGACGCCTGGAGAGCCTGATATATGTTCGTACGTGGAAACAACCCTTCCATGTGGATGCTCGCTTTCACCATATCCTCCTCCAGCCAAACTATGTCGCCCTCTTTCTCTACGTCCCACTCCTGCGTTACTCCAGTGCAACTTGCCTTTTTTTTTCTGCTTCCCTCTCCGAGTACGCCTCTATTCAAGGAGATGAATGCGAGTGCAAATGAGGGGAGACGGTTTTTAATTAGAAAAAGTTCAGCAGAGGATAATAATATGTTCCGGGCTGATCTCTTTACGGACGGATGATCCATTTAGGCTGATCGCTCCTTGCTCTGGAATGCTCGTTTAATTAGAGCGGTCTTCCCCACTCCTCCTTGACCCCCAAGCGAAAGCGATTCGGTGATGGAGTTAATTTCATGCCTTTCTCGATGTCAATGCTCGAAGCTCGCACGTCCAATCTCCAAAGGGAAAGGCGCGCGCGTGCTTCGAAATTGAAGGAGCGCTCGTGTGAATTTGAGTGGAAGCCGAAAAAGCAGACGGGAGAACTGGAGCGCTATCGGGCTTCCACTCGTTAGTGGCCTGTCATCGGTCGACGCGAGCTTGAAAGCACTCTTTCCGACCCAGCTGCTCCTGGACTTCTATTTCCCTTTCGATCCCTCTCTCGGTCTCTCCGCACCCTTCAACTTCTGCCTTTCGAAGCTATTTCCCCTGGTGGGCCGGCTGTCAGCCACCTATCGATATCCTCTAGACATCCTTTGTCATTGTACCATCCAACACACACTGTTAAAGAACTCTAGTGTGATCGGTTCTGTTCGAGTCAATACGATAATTTTGTTTTTCTTCCCCATCAACGTATGCGCTATGTGAGCCGGTCTTAATGGAATCAAAGGTGCGACTAAAGGGGTATGCTTTTGCAACCCCTTATGCGGGAGTGGGTTAGTAGGTCGATCCCCCACCCGACCAGCCAAAAGAAGGAAAGGGCATATACGTATGACGTTGCGTCATTTTTCAATTCATTGATTCACCACAAATGGGAATGACGTATATTTCCATTCCTCGATAAATAATATTTACCATCGAGATATAAGTAAAAAGAAGTGTTGGAGTAACTTTTCATCAGCTAAATTAGAGCGGTTTCGAAGTAAATGGCGCGGATGGAAATCTTTAATTATTGAATGTAACTCGAAAGTCTCGTGTGTGTTATCGTCAAAGCTGCATCACCACTTGCGTGCATACGCGAGTGGAAGGGAAACACGGGGTAGATTAATTAAAATTTATTTCCATCGATTTCTTGCCGTTACCTCCCAACAGAGCGGCGTGCTATTTTCACTGGTTGAATTTAAAGTTTCGATTGCAGTCGGCTGTGAGATGGAGTCGGAAATTCCAACGGGCGAGCGAGCGCTGTTGGTTCTCGGTCTCTAAAAATAGGGATTCTTTTCGAGGGAACCTATATCAAGGAGCGAGGAGCTACTGAATCATCTTGTAAGTGATATTGAAGTTCTGCTGGGAAGAGTACTCTCAGTGAGAGCTCGCTCGAGACCTTCCTCATTGTATTGCACTCGGAATGATCGTGGACCGCTCCTGTTTTCCTCGCAAAACTGCTCGTCGATTTATCGAATCCGGTCCTCCCCATATTTTTCAACAACCCTTCTTTCTGTGGGAGGATAAAGTGGGCCATACTATCGGTATCGTTCAATCACATTCTCTAACCGCGACCAGCTACCTCAATGAAAACCGGATTTGCGCTCTCATTGAGAAAGCTTTTAAAATTTTCCACTGTGCGCACTTTCTCTCTGTTCGGAAGTCACCTTCGTTGGCGAAATTTTAAGAGGGATCTTCTATGAGAAGGTTGGCTCCCTCGGGGCATTTAACATGGACGCAATGTGGGATGAGATTTTACCTTCTACGTTTCACATTGGGAAAAATTCCTGGGAATTTTTTCCAACAGTCCCCCACTTGGAAGCTTCGATTTCATTGGTTCAAATCACCCGGAGCTTTTAACGTGGTACTGCCTACCATGACGGGGTAGGCCTTTCAGCTCGATTTCCCTATCAACTCACTGTTCCCTCCCTTCAATCTCGTTTAAAGTCCAACTAACTTCACATTCACGAGTCGAATATAATCCCATAGTATATACGATGAGATTTTCGGGGGAAAGTTATAACTGTGACGGTAGAGTCCAGTTGGCAGCATTAATAAAACATGGGAAAAGTTCAGGTTGGTACTGTGGTATTCTCATTGAGTCGAATTAGGAAGACGCGTGACTCGACAGTATTAAATTTGGCCCATTCTTCCGTCTCCCACTGAGTTCTTAGATCGAAATCCTGACGTTTCGTGGCTCGGCCGTTCCCGGGGATGTAATGAGGTCAAAGCACGCCGGAGGCATCATACATTACTTCAACTTCCGTTGCTTCGTGATGTCCACAATAAAAATGACTGCTACTTTTGCCGTTAATCGTTCGAACAAGTATAAACATATATTCACATCAGCCAAGTCTGGCGTGTAAATAAAACACCAGAGTGAAATTACTGCTAGTAATATAAATATGCGAAAGTGGGAGAGAAAAGAAAAATGAAGAGGGGGTATATACGCTTCTCTGAACTCGGGAAGCGAAATGGAAAGGGAGCAGGGGGCATAAAAGCTTTAGATCTAGGTTAAGCACATTCAGAAAGGCCTGCATTACAAAACGTTCTTACCGGCTGGAAATCTCACTAACGAAACCAGTCGAAACTGTTTCTCTCCTTCTCCTTGCCAGATTTACTAAAATGCAGTCAACCTCCCCACTCTCGTGCCTCGGTGGTCTGGCAATCGCTTGTAAGAGAAACTAGCAATGTAATATTGCCAACCGTAATTTTCGTTTCTTTTAATGGCGTCTCCGGCCGCTGGAAAATTGTACCAGTGCAGCTAACATACTTTGATCACGGCACTGTGCAACCTGTGCGCCTTCACGGAAGTACGGAACGATCCAATTTATTCTCGCCGCAATTTTCACTTTGCAACCTTGCGCGCCTCGCCTCTTATTATTACGCGCTTTGCTACGGTAACGTAAGTGAGTGAAAGCCAGATGAAACGAATGCAAACATACAAGCTTCGCGCCAGGTAGAAAGTTCAGGAACAGCTGATTATAACTCGCTGGTTGGGAAAAGCAAGTAGTGCATTGTAAAAGTAATGGAAAACAAGCAACCAAGATGAAAGACGCGTTTAGATGAAACTTAGGGAAAATTATGTTATATTTGCTGTACAATGATAGCGAAAATTATGTCATTATGAGAAGATTGTAGAATGTCAGGGCTTAGATAATCTATAATAATCGGTCGTTGCCTGGCAAAATCGAAGTGTGCCTGGCGATAGCAATGGGAGGATAACAGGCTTATGATGCAATGGTGTGAGTAGTCCAACCATAGCTAAGCAGGAGTTAGATGCGAGGATGGTCCTAGAAGCTTGAACATCATGGAAGATTGCACATTAAAGCACTCGGTTGGCTTCCAACTTTATATCAATACTATTAGATAACCGGACGCAGCACTCAGGCATGTTTCTATCCCGGAAAAACCACCCTATTCACGATTTACTCTTACTATCGAATAATGGAAAATAAATAATCTCTCCTGTCATGAACTAGTTTCCCTGACAAACTAGATAATCGACGAGAAGTATTCTGTGTTGTTTAGGAGAAAAATAGAGGGTGGAGTGAGGGTGTGCGAGTCATGGGAAATGAAACATATCCGGAAGGACGGGTGGATGGCGAGGGTGCAACAAGGGAAATAATAACAAGGCGAAATGAGCTTTATTCCCGTGGCAGTCAGCCCTACCCACTACCACCAACCACCCTGACTCAACCCTCGTGCGACTTTAATTAAAGAACCGTCGTCGGTCTCACCCATTTTCCCTTATTTTCGCGTAGATTATGTTTCACCAAGATTACTTCTGACCACGATAATTGCCTTCCACGTTCGTTGTTACCTGGACGGTGGTTTTCGGTGGTCTTTGTAAAGTTGCTCAGCGACACTTTCTACCAACGTAACAACGTCCTCCTACCCCGGTGTGACGCTCCATTAGAAAGGAAACTGGTTATTCCAGTATAAGTGGGACATTTCGGCTAATTGCCGACCATTATCCCACTCCCACCCCTATTTGCGCGCCGATTAAAATTCATTGCGAGCCTGCCGATATCACGAGAGCCTGTTACGGGATGCTATTTTTATCCCGTCGCTTTACGTGGAGAGAGAAGCCGAGCGAAATTTCCCGCGACACACGAGAACCCAAGTCTCTGAGATCGGTGATCGTTAATGGACGATTCCTCGCAGTCGGTTCAATCTACAATGTATAAAGAGGGAGAGGAGCGTACACTGAATTATGCAAACTCTGTCCGACTGTTTCCCTAAGCTGATTACATGCCTGTCACTGGCAGCGATTTTCGGCATATCGATCGAAAGCCTTTCCATCAAGGCAACAGCTGTTCCATTCTCACGGTTCCAAGGTTTGTCAAAGGGGGGGGGAAAAAAAACAACAAAAAAAACCCCCAATCCTTCCGTATTGAACCGTTCAATATTTAATCGTCAAAATTGGAGGGGTTATATAAAATATACAGGACATCAGTGCTAATTGAAAGAAAGTGAGAGATAGAGGGTTAAAGAACAAATATCACTATGATATTCGACGAGGCTTTTTGCAATGGAATTCGATCATGGAGCAGTTGTGATGCCAGCTTCAATTTCAAAGCCGACGAAGGGAAGCATCAGCTAACAGGAAGTAGAGAGGTGCCGGTGAGGGCGAATTAATGCCTCCTGTTCAGTGCTACCTATTGTAGAATCGAGGCTGTACAAGGGGTGGGTTGGAGGCTCGCGAGCAATATAGCTCTCGTCTCGGGCGCACGGTTGCCTCGTAAAAAAGGGAGAAGAAGCCGTCCGAGTGCCGTGGCAGGAACGTCGAGTAATAAAAGTTCAAGTGCCCCGGAATGCCGCGGCATTGGCGCACCAACATTGCCAAGCAACCGCTTCTGTCCAGCTGCACTGGCATACTAAACGTAAACTTCTAACGAGCCGGCCAACATTACTGGTATAAGTGTCGCTTTGTCTTACGCGATCGTACGAACACTATGCTTTCACGCGATGTAACTTAACGATAGAACTTAAGGGCCATCTAAAAGGGCGCTAACAGTGAGGTTTCTCACCTCACTGAACTGATTACCACTTGAATCGATTGCTCAAACTCTCCCGCGCTACGAACAGACTCGTGTAATCGAGCAGAAGTAGTTCAAAAGATAGTTGGTTCTTTCGTGAAAGAAGCATATAGTACCGAGCGAACAATTGCCGTAGAGAGTAGTAGCTAGGATGGAACACCAAGTAAACATTTCACTTCGCTTTATTCACCGAGAGCAAAAATGTAATTTCCTCTTGCTTTTACTCGTCGAATTACCTTCTTCGTTTTATTCTTCATTCACGATGCTTTTTAGCCCAGCAAGAGTTCTACCCAGCTTGGGTTACAGTTTAACTTTCCTTGCTGATTTAATTCCCCGACTTCATTTGAATGCTAGTTAATACACAGAAATTAGACAGCGCGGAACGAACGTAGATTCCGGCTCCTGGAAGATTGGAACAAATGGGGGGGGGGTTGGTGCTTGGGATGTTGGGGCGCGGACGATAAGGGGGATAGCCGCTTATAGGGTGGATTGTTGTCGTTAGGGAGTAACAGGTGTGTACAGAAATATACATAGGAAGATCTGGAAGGGGGAAAAAAAGACGACAGCACAGAGTTGGTACAGCTGGCACGAATATTCGGTTTACGAGTTGCCAGAGTCTCTTCGAGCAGCTTGACCCGCTGCCGATCAATCTCCAATGGAATTCGTGCGAAGGGTGGTTTTGGGTCGAGAAATCTTTCCATATGCAGGAAAAGAAATCCTGGCGAAGGAACTTGGCTTCCTCGACGCCCCCAAAACGACGGTCGAACTGTCGCCGTTTACCGTGACAATGGCTTGGGGCGGAAAGCCTTGTTTATCACCATTTTATCACGCCCCACGCGTTATTTACTATTATTAGAGGCCGTAATCGTAACAACCCCCGAGTGACTCTGCATACGAGATTCATATTACACGCGATCCTTATCCCCCTGATTACGAAGCAGCTTTAACTCTACGGACTACGGTATACGCAGGAAGCAGCCTTCCTTAGCAAGAACTTTCCGTAAACTTAAGTGAAATTTGCATGAGAAATATTCACCCTAACTTACTTTTGGAAGCCTTTCACATGATCTCTGTTATGATTAATTAAAAACGGGCTATCACACCAGGTATAAATAAAAGAAAATACTAGAATTTTGAATCACCGATGGAATTATAGTATCAGATTTAGTGGATCCTTGTTTCCAAAGATGCAGAGGAAGCTTTCATGACGCGGATTCACTTGCTAGCTTGCCGTCCGTGTCAATCAAAACTGAATAGTAAAGCAGAGGGTGGTCAGCTTCCCTGATAATACTGATATCCTATTCTGCACCTGATAATCATCGCGTCCCGCTAAATTTATCCCTGTCCTATTCAATGTTGGCAAAGCAATCATAACCAATCCGGGTTGAGGGTTTAGGGAGTAAACTCCTGACACACCTTACGGTCTCTGAAATGTCCGGGGTGAACATGGTATCGTAGTACGAAATCGTCGAATGATGGTTCTATCAACGCTGTCAAAACGGTCATCGGGCCGATGAAATCCTTTGCCAGACTATCCAAATATTTTATGCTCGAATGGCATCAATTCATTGACGACTCTGGAATCGGATACTACGAGAATGGATTGACTGTGAAACTAGACGAGGGTCTAGAAATATACACGGCAGGTATGATTGACTTGTATGGAATAAGTGTTTGGAACAAAGTATCCTAGCCGCCGGTTATTATTCATTAGCCTGGATGCCTGGTAACGTCAGGAATGAACAAAGGAGTGAGGTTCAGCCGATCCGAGGCATTCAATGCATTGAATCACCGATGAAATTGAGTATCGAAAGCCGATACGTCACTATGAAAAGCCGGTAGAACAGTTGGCAGGATTTCAGTATACTCGCTCTAAGCGATAGCCACGCGCTTCGTTTCTATAGGCCCAGCGACCATCTGACTTCATTTCGATAGTGTGTGTCAATGCTTAACTACAATCGAGATAACACTGTCAATCTTATCAAATGAAAACCTACTCAAATTTCCCTGCAAATAGAATATTCTCTATAACACAAATTGCATGTTGGAACCTATGCTTTTAACGAAGTTAATTAAAATTAATAATCGAAATTTTAGGTCGATAAACATACCCTAATACTTACCAATAAACTGTATATCCCACGTGTATATTTCTAGTCGTTACTTTCCCGATGGGTCTTCGAGTCCAAGGGTTCGTTCATCTTTGGCCGTTTTCGTCCATCTTTGTATCAGCCGATAGGGAAGTAGTCGTGCCACACGAAAAAGCACAGTGATAAAGAAATCAGGTCTCAAGAGTCCGATAAACTGTCCAATGGGAGCCGATGATCTACTGGTCAACTTTTCCAATTGTCACTGGGGAACGCGCCTTGGTTCGCGCCGCGGCATACGCTTCGTATCCATCAAAACTTGTTTTTCTGCCACTTGCGTCGACCAATACTTCCAACAAACACGACGTCGTGCATGTGTGGCCAGCCACGTTTTGCGCGACAGCCTGTCAGAGGAATTGCACCGGCGGAAATAGATGGAACAACAGCGTCTACATAGGTTGAATAGAAGTTCCGTTGGAAAATAAAGTCTGGATTGGTTGGTGTCGGGACGGTTAGGACAGGCGATTCTTCGGCCTACCGAATGGAATTGACCCGTGGTGGCCCAGTTTCCTCAGCCGTATTGTAAACGACTAGTCGAAAATAGTGCCGCTTTTATCTAAGGGAAGATCGCGTATCCGGATGGCAAACGGAGGAGAGATGCGCGATCGAGGACAAAGCGAAGATAGAGAGAAAAAGGAAGAGAAAGAGAAAGATAGAGTTCGTCGATCTTAAGATTTCTCTAGTCCAGTCACGTTCCTCTCTCTCCCTGAAGGAAGTCTCCTGCTGGCTTGGTTTGCCTCGCACCATAGGCGCTAAGACGCTCTACGTATATTATATCCCGCGGCTTCCTCTGTCCACCGAGCTATTAATCACGCTCGCACCCCACAACCTTCACTCGCCAAGCGTCAGCCCTGAATCGTCACGAATGACCGTCCGACAGCCGCCAGTAACACGTCTCTATCTTGCATTATCCAATCCGTGAAATCTAACGATTCGAGCTCTAACACTTTCGGTACTTGTGAAACCACTTTGACTATACTTAAGTCACCTTTCACTAACAAGGAAAATAGGAGAAACTCGTTAGTGAATGCGATGCTATCGAAACTGGTAATTTCGAGGGGTAAGTTGGAGTAGATCGGATATGGAAAAGGTGTGTTATTGGAGAAATGGTCCGCGTGGTTTTGAGTTCGGCGAAGGGTTGAGACTCGCGTCTACCTGCTGCGACGGCGCTCGGCCGACTGATTAGGAACGCGCGCGCGACCCTCTCTCTCTCCCTCTCTCTTTCTCGCTCTCTTCCTCGCCCTTATCGGGCGCATGCGTTTCCCAAGGACACTGGCAACTTGCGCCACTGGGTCCCTCCATGTTTTTAATACATTTTTCACTTGCTCTTTCGAGCAAAAACTCATGATTGTCAGCTACTGTGTGAGAGAGAAAAAGATCTTGGATATATTACTATCGCGACGAATTGAGAATTCTGGGTAATTATAATACTGTCGGGTTAATGACACTTTAGTTGAGAGGCTAGATAGAAGGAAGATCGAGAGTATTCCGTGCGGAATACGGCAGAAATGTGGCAGAGAATCAACATATTATGCGAACGTAGGCGGAACAGTGGGCGAAAGGTGCGATCGTCGGCATTCGAGTGCCATCAGCGAGGCCGAAATGCTATTTGTTTTCTCTGGTGAGGGAAATTCGTGGCTCAGAGGTAACTTGACGTGGAGTCTCGTGCACGATGTGTCTATCGATCTGCTGTTTTGCGTCGTCAGGCATATAGCTGGAGAACTGGAAGAACGGTGGGCCTGCCCGAGGCTGAAGAGAGCCTTGAAATGCGAGCAGGTGCCACTAGGATTTCGTAGAAACGTTATTACTAACGAAGAAACTTTCTAGCAACCTGTCTTTCGAAAGCTCCTTGAAAGCTCCAACTGGGTTAAAAACGATTCAAAGCACAGACTGAATGAATGTTTCATTCTTGACTTGTAATTTCTAAAGTACTATTGAAATTAATACGTAATAATATAATTATTCAGTAAGAGCTTTGTGTTAGAATTCGACCGTGAATTCGGAACAATGACATTTGGTTGCAGTCGGAGCCAATTGCTATTGATGCGATAGACGTATCAGGCGATATTGGGGCAAACGAAGCGACAAGGTGTCAGTTGGCTTTAACATCGCTACGATCATTTACATAAATCATGGCAAATCTCGCGATAGAAACGCTCATCATGGATTTAAACGTGTTACTTCGACAGGCGTAAATAGTATCTCGTTGATTGATGTGTCATATTATCGAAGCGGTGTAATCCTGATAGGAGGAATTAGTTGGTACTGAATTCAGAGGATTACTCGGCCAATATCAGGCATTACCAACAGATCGAAACAATCAATAGGTAGTTGGATATCGCATGGGAAATCTGATGCAATTTTCGGACGTGAAATTCTACTCGACCCGATTGCTAAGGATGCAGAGGGAGAGAAACTGGAATGCCTAGCACTCAGGTGGCACTGTTTGCCTTCCGTTACAGCAAGGCCTCATACAATAAAGCATGGTTACCGTCGATTAAGGCCACGTACTTGCCCTAATGGAATATCGAAGGCACGCTACACTGTTTCGCAGACGAATTCAATTTCCCCTTGACGATCATTCCACCTTCCTTCAACGCAACTCGAGCAAACAAAAAGTATATTGCTACTTCTCGGCCCATGTTACTTTCTCCCTCTTAAAGTAACAGTTCTCTCAATTTCAAGGCAATTTGAGAATAGTGAGAAGCTTTTTCCATATCGATTTGAATCTCTTGGGAAGGTGCGAAGATGTGGTAGCTAGCTGCGTGACACTATTATCTCGAAACAACACGTTAAACTATGACCGATAGCAATGTCGTGTTGCACGTGGAAATTATGTCCTGGGTTAGGCTGCCTCGGGCCTTTTGTTGGTCGAGAGAGAACCCTGTACATTATTCGGTACGCCCGTTGACGCTGCCGTTAATTGCATCTGTAATCGCACTCTCGCCAACAGCACTTTCCCCTCATTTCGCCTTTTGTCGTAAGTCTTGCGAGCGTGAAACAAGAATACTCAAATGACTGACTGGGAAAAAGAGCTTGTAATGCGGTGCATCGTGTATAACGCGTCCATTATTAGCAAAAGTGCTGTCAACCGGTTTAACCCTTCAACACACTGTCGGAATGAAAAAAAATATATCCCGACTACATCGGGTTGACCTATTTATATAGTAGGACGATCACTTTTCCGTGAATTTCATTGAGCACCGATTGATTTGGCTTTTCAAAGGCCGAGTTTGTCAAGCGCTCGGCCTTTTCATGCGTGTACTCGCTATATTGTTAAACCAAGGGTGAAATTGGCTCGTATATCGGCGGGAAAAATATATTTTTTATCTGCCTTTTGATTGTAAAGCTGTACAACGGGTAAATCAATGTACCAAGTGATCGAGTTGTTGAATAAAACAGCCAATTTGGGAGCACTCTCGCGAACTGCATAGTATAAAAGGGACTTGTTGCTTCTTAAAAATATCAATACCATTAATAGGATAATAGGACTATTGTCCTGGTGATTTTCATTGTTTATCCAACGATGTTCTTGCTTCCCAATTTTAAGTAAAGACGTTCTTCTAATCTTGGTTGCTTTATCCGAGTTAAATTTCTCTTTAAACCTGCCTTCCTGTGCTGCTTAAGTTCTTCGTCTTTTCTCCAAACTATCGGAGAAGTATCCACTGACTGCGCACGTGTTTCCTTCAAGAACTTTCTGCTTCTATTTGCTTCCGTATCTTTCTTTTTTTTTTTCCTCTTCTCTCCTCTAACACTCCTTACAGGGGAATTCAAAAAGCGATTGGCCAAACTTTTTGACAAGTGGACTAGTACGATACTACTTTGGCTTTGGATACGTGATACTATTAATGATTTATTCAACATCTCGCATGTGACTTTATTCGATGCATTTACCAGATTGAAAGGATAATGATCCAACGAAATATTTAAGTATGTTGAGCAGACGAAACATTCGCTGGCGTTCCTAACGATTATCGGATTCCGATAAGCTGATAGAACGCCTTAAACTTAAAGGATAAAAATGACACTTCTTACGCTGCATCGGTAAAAAAAAAAACAAAAAGTAGCCCGGTGGCCGCGTAATTCTCCCTCGCTCTCGTAATAATTCCAAGGATTAATGTACAGATATATCGCCTCGAAGTCGAGGCTGGGAGTAATCTATCATCGTCGTCTTAAGTACATCATCAATTGCCATTACAAATCTGCGCCTGGATGTACCAAAACCATTACATCTTTAACCGCACTCCTTCGCTATCTTTATTCGCAGACTGCAATGCAGCCTTCGTCACAGCTGTTCGAGATTCAATACTTTTTCAGAAAATCGAACTCGAGGAAAGCACGAAACATCCTCGAACTTTAAAACCTTCAAAGATATCACTTCAGAGCAGTCCACTGGCAAATAAGTATGAAATATACTACTTCGTGTTGAGGGCACGTGTACTAAGAGAGTACGTGCGGGTGTCAGCAAAAAAAAAGGTATCCCTGGTGGACCAGCGTCTGAAAGTGGTCTTTTCCATCGGCGATACAAGGAGATCTCCTGAAAGAAATCAATACCGCATAATAAAAATCTCGACGGTTCGTAGACACCGTGGGGGGTCAAAGGTCAAGCGTTACTAACCTCGGCTATCGCGATTCACGATGGACCTCCTCCCCGCCTCGTCTTTTACCTTATCCTCTTGTTCGAGATGAAAGCAATTTTGAGGAGGTTGACGACAGGCGCCTCAAGGGCGATAGAGATGCAGAAGGCCATCAAGTACGAAGCGACAAGATTGCCGAAGTAGACGATCAGCTGAAACAGCAAAAGCAGGCAGTTCGTAGACTCGATTCTTTCTCAAGAACTTATGCAGTTGAGAAAAGTGGTAGAACGAGAGATGCGTTTCTAGTAGAGAAGTTCATGAATTTTGTCAATAACGATAAGGATTCCATTGACGTCATAACATAGAAGAGAGATACTTGAAATTCAAGCAGAGAATTACAAGAGACTCACCACAACACCATTGTGAAGATGCAACGGCCCGTCCATTTGGGTAACTGTGATCATCTGGATAACAGGGTGAACCAGGTAGGCGCAGTAGGTCAACCTCGAGAGAGGGTACATTAGCCGAAGGGAGAGAAGGCTGTTGATCATCCTGGCGGAGCCGGTGCAACACTGTATCACAATGAAGGCTACCGCCATAGCCCAAGCAGTGTGTCCTAGTGCTGCGTAAGCTGCACTTGCCGGGACCGTTAAGTTCCCAAGGTACAAGCCGTATACATCCAAGAACATCACCGAGCTTGACAGCAACCACCCAATGAATCTCGCGAACTGGAAGACAATTTTTTATATAATACTTGTCCTACCAAAGTTAGATATTTCTTGCCACGATTTCTAAGAAGAACAAGCTATTCGCAAAAACTTTCCAATTGATAATTCGTTTTTGCCGCAATTTATCGATAACTCGTGCTGAAAGCTGCAAAAGGGGACATTAGAACCAGCGGTTGGCGGGGGCCGATGGAGCATTTTCCACGATGAAATATGATCGTGGAGGAGAAATTGATTAGTTGCATTTTCAACGAGTTGTTATCGCGCACCTTTTTTTTTTTTTCTCCGTTATGAAAGAATCGACTGGATTATTGGATTCTCGTTTATGAGCCGCACGACAGTCTGGCTTACCGTTGGTGTATTAATGCTGCAGTTTGTCTTGAAGAGAATGTAGCCTGTAATGGTCCCAATGAAATAAGGGCCGGCTCTTAACCAAGGCTTATCGTAGAGCTCGTCAAATAGTGCGAAGGGCTCTTGAATCCTGTAATTTGAGATAAGAATATTCTCCTCTTCAACAACTATTAATACGAGATGATCCGACGATCGCTCATTTAAGAATAATCGATATTACTTGAGAGATGCAACATCGGAACTATTGAATTATTCAGGGCGAATGTACCTTGCGATATAATCGTTGGTGTAAGCCACGGTGAACGTAGTGAACCAGGAGGACACAACCAGGAGGAAAACCGTGATGACAACACTCTTCAAATATTTAACTGACAGTAAAAGCAGTAGTATTCCGAGGACGTAAAATTGGGTGTCGTTCGCCATGTACCAACTCCACAGCATGCACTAAAAAATTCAATCCCACTCAATATCTAATTGGACGAACTTATACTACCAGAATTGGCGAGTGCCCATTTCAGTCTGGCATAATCAATCAATCAATCACTTAGCGTGAAAGATTGAAAGCGACCGGTTGGTCCATTAGGAGCTTTCTCATGGCTCAAAATTATTTATAGAGAAGAGAATTGAAGGAGTTGGGGTTGGTGGCGCTAGGAGACGTCGAGTGGAGCGACGGTATCGCGCGAAACTCGATTAATTAAGTGTTCGGGGAGCACGCGGCACCCTTAGAGACAGCCTGATATCTATATGTCGTTGCTGAATATTCATCAAGTTAATTGCACCCACCGCGAGCCAACTATTCGAACTCATTTCGAGCGGGCATTCGGCCCGATTTCGATTGTCCTTTACTTCCGGTCGAGTGCAGACTCACTACAGGAAATTTCAGTGGGAAATATTAAACGCACGTGTAGTTAATTCCATATTGCCACTGGGGTTAGGAAATATCGAAATTGAAGTTTCGTTGGTGATGCTTGGATCGGATAGTAGAGATTAAAGGTAGAGAGCGATGAGGGCGAAGGGCTAATAGAAAACGAGTAAGCTTACCATCTCGGTGCGTGGGTAGAGGGAGTTCAGATAAAGGGCATTTCTCCACCAGAACTTCTCGCAAGTCAGGTGATCGATTATGCCTGGCGAGAAAACTGTCCTGGACATCGCGTGCTTTATGGCGATCTCGTTGATCCCAAGAACGAAGAGGTACGCCGGTGTCAATCTTCACAGTAGAGGGAAACACCGCAAAAGGTCAATGTCGATCCTCGCGCAAACTCTCACGAGCAACGTGAGAGATTTCTATTCTACCCATCGACCCCTCCACAAGATCACATAACTCACCTGACAAATCTATAGAGGATCATGATGATGAACTTGGAGGAGCTCGATCTCAGAAAGTTATCCTTGTCGCTCTTGATATTACCGAGTGATCGATAGAACAGGATCGTTACCAATAATCCACTGGAAACACGCTCGAATAAGATATCATTTGAAAGGAAGCTGAGATTCCAAATCCTTGAAGTTTACCTGATAAAGAAGAACGTGTCCACGGAAAAGGTAGCATTGCTAACTGTTTGGAACATGAAGTTCCTCTCGGTCACTGATCGCAGGGTTTTGTTCTCTGAAAAAGTAAAGCTCCATTGAACAAGAATCATCGCTTTGTGTCCTGCGTTAGTGAAAGTCTCGTGGATCGCATTGAATGAAGAAGAGCGATGCACTCCTGTTGCGTCAGAGATTGCGACGGGCAATCGCGCCGTAGAAAGTGGAACGTCTTAATTGCACCTTGTGCTATGAACATCCGAACTTAATCGACTGATTCGTTGCGTCGAAGTACAAAGTCTGTCTTTTGTCAGTTATAGAATCCTGATCGAATTTAACAATCGCTTTTCCCCGCATATCGCCGATGAAACACGATGTAATTAGAGACTGGTTCTCATTGTTCTGTTACACTTATTAAAGCTCCTCAATTTCAACGAATTAAAAGCAATCGTTCCCCACCCGTGCAGGAAAGTTTCTCGATAATTAGAATCGGACCAATTAAACCTGTGAGAAGCGCATTGGTATTTCTATTGAAAAATTAATACCAACCTGATAATACTAGGGAAGGTATAACGAAGCCACGAATATAACACGTTTAATTATAAACTAATATTTATATGGCAAATTTCTAATGAATTACCAGCAATGGAGAAGACTTGTAGATAAGTATGAACCATGACGACCCAGCCTAGAGAGAACACTCTAAGTCCATGAAGACAAGTCAGGCTGTCTCTCGCCGCAGGCTCGGTACTAATGATTTTACTGCCATTAACAATTGGACTGAACGCCAACAGACATCTTAACCAAAATCCTATAATGTGATTAGGATGATAAATTTAATTAATTATAGACGTTTTTATCGACATGTGAATTCTTATTCTAGTGATTTTTTGCTAAGACCTTTATCATTGTCCCTCTTTGGCTGAATGACAGTATCCTTTGTGGGCGTCTTAATGCCTTTCTCTATAAGCTCTTGCCCGTTTTCACGAGTCATTGGTAGTCGGGGATCCTGGCCCTGGTTTTTATCCGGGAAATCAACGATCCTTTCGTTGTTGTTCGAGGCACTTGATGACTCTACGTCCCCCGTGCTTGGCACCATTTGGTACTCGTAAATGGTTGCGCAAACCATCAGTAGCAGAATCGCGCCACTGATCGATCTGAATGACAAAGTATTAATAATAAATAATATAGTCATTGTAGAGATTTGTAACATTTAACAGTCATTGCCCTCTTGGCCGGAATTATTTCTTCCTCATCATTCGTGGGAAGTTTCAATCAGCTGGGAAATTATTCATTGTAGGAATAATGACTGATTTTATGCCAGGACCTTCCGTATAAAGTCTTCCTGCTGGGAAATCATTAGTGGGAGACTGTAATGCGAACGTAATGCGAATGTTTCTCGACTATTCACTGAGAAAGTGAAACCTTTCGGTGTGAATGTGGCACAGGGAAAAATAAAAGCTTCCTCTTCGATAGAATAAAAGAGACTAGAGTTTGATTTTGTCGGATACCTCGAAAACCCTGGGCTACGAATATCGATGGAAGGGAATTTAATATTCTCGCAGATATACACACTTGCCATGCGGTGACGATGGAAGCGTGTGCTGGGCTGCGTGAATATTCAGGAGAATTAATCCCAGAGAAATGAGAGCGATCAATAACCCGCACGTGCTGCGCTCGAAGTTAATGTCTCTGGGAATTAATATCTTCGATTCCAACTCGGCCGCGGTATCCAGGCTTCAAAGAAGAGTGTATGTTTTCGTGTTTTACTCTCTCTCTCGAGAGAAAATGGACTCGGAAGAGATTACGATGGATTTTCGGTACGAAGCACAACAAAAAAAAAAGTACTCTCGTCCTTGATTAATTGTCCCGATAAATGGGACATTAGTCGCTTCCGCATTAATCATCCCGACCACGCGAATCACAATCAGCAGCTGGTGAATCTCTCGAATTGCAATTGGAAATCTTGTCATCAATTATGTATTTTTGAAATAATATAGCTTGGTGTATTACGATTTTAAATTAATGATACGTTGATTACTCATTATTCGCCTGGTTTTTGCTTTTCTGTGTTCGTTCTGTCAGGAAGACATTTATCCGATTTAGCTAATTGTATTCGCACTGGCGGTCGACGGTGAAAGCCGGCATCTGGTAAATAAGATTTGCAATTCTCCCCCAGTGTTCCCTTTTTTGCGCTCCTGAATCGCCACTGCTCCCGGAACAATGAGCATGGACGACTTTTATGTGGGAGAGCCCAACGTATACGGGAAATTGAATGTGAAACAATGCGATCGCCGCGTGTGCCAGTGTGAAAAAATTGGACGAGGAAGCAGAGTAACGTCTGTTCATCCATTTTTGTCGATGCCCAAGGTACTTCCGCTTTAAGTCTCGAATTACCTCCTTGAGAACGAACTTCTTGGAATTTTCCCAACTTCTAACTCATCGTTGAATCATCCTTTAAATAACCAGGAATCGTCCGATTTTCATTCAGAGCCAAGAGCAACTTAATATCCGAGAACTTGCTGTACCTTCTTCCCAGGGGAGGAAATAATAAAGCAACATTAATTATCGCCACCCCTCACAACGCGCAAGCTCCCCACAGGGCGTTTTAACTTACGAAGCAGGAAGTGCGGCCATTTTTCACAGGAATCGATTAGTATCAGGAAAATTCGGGACTGGATATACTGTTGCCCGGAAAGTAGCAGTAAAGGCTTGGGTAAAAAAAGTTCGTCAAGACCTGTCAAACGCAAGGCGAAGCTTTCCATCGTCGAAAAGTTACATGGTAGAAAAGTACTTTTAGATCTTTCGACACTATGGCTTCGCCTTTTACCGTTACTTAGATTTCTCTTGAAAGGGATGAGTTTGTTTTCATCGGGTGTGTCCTTCAATCTTCCTTAAAAATAACCAATGCCCTTCGACGCTCCGATAGCAAAGTTCCATTTACATCGTTCAGACTTCCTGACATTACGAGCCTTGCGGGCCAATATTTTACTCGACACTTTGCACACGTATTTGGTCCTAGAAATGCTATCTGTCGGGTGCGAGGATCGCGTGAGCGTCGCAATTTACAGGAAAATTGAAATTTGTCCGATTGCCCGAAGAGGGAGAGCGAAAGATGGATCTCGTCAGATTCAGATAAGGCTGGCGAAGAAGGACGAAGCGCAGGAATAGTCTGGTAGAAATGGTTTCTGCGGGAAAGTGACGTTAACCGAGTAAGATATCATCGCGCATATGACATATACTTTTTCAACCAATGGAAAATCCTCTTCCGCCTAAATCGGAGCATTCTCCAACTTTGGCAAAGGTTGAAGGATTGCTGGTCTAAAAAAAAAAAAAAAAGTCCACTTCCTTCCGTTTGTAATTCGCAAGGTCTTTTAACTTCACCAGTGTAACATTCTTGCATAAGTATTGTCGATGTCCTAGAAATAGAGCGGGGCCACGTGCGCCGAAGAATAGCTCTTTGCTAGGAATTGAGATCGCATGGAAATGTTGCTTCATCGTCACGGCATCATGACACGCTCTTCCCAAGGTTCCTATCTGCGTAATAGACAACCCATTTTCACTTAATCACACCATACATACTGCTCTTTGATTCTTCGATGCTTTGATGACAATTAAACAAGAATCGAGTCCTTGGGAAAAGAAAAGGTATCTAATCAGCGACTGCTTCCATTGGGATCTCTTTCATCCCTACCAAAGAGTCAGCCTTTATTAAAGACTGGAAGTGGGTCGGTTGCTAATTCGGCCGACTGTCAAATGAATAATTGCTCGCAGGATTGGAGTCCCAAGCGCCGCATGAATAAGTGGTGTATGCCAGGTAAATGTCCCGTCACTCGGCTGCCAGTACAATGGACACTGACTATACAAGCGCCACGTTGTCCCCAACGATAAATTTGTTTTACGAGCAGCTAAAATCTTCGGCAAGAGGTGCGCAAGGCAACTTGGCTGACCTCGCGCCTATTTGTTCCGGCCACCAGAACACGCTTTTCTCCTTTCACCCGACTAACTTGACTTCTGTCTGGCAGGAGTTCGCGTCTATCCAAACTTCTCGAGCATGGTGTTAACTTTTGGCATTAACGAGAGTACCGTGCGAAAGCGAACTGTTTATAGAGACGTTATATCAAAGGACAAGCATGGCAAAGGTCCTTCTTTGTACTATAAGGATCGAATGATAGAAGTTTTTTTTTTTACGTAGATTTAATGAAGCAGGAACGAATTAAGATTTAGGAAGGTTAATGTGGACAGACTATTACCAAACTCTTTTCACTTCATCAAATATAATAGGATTCACTCTTTATTTTTCGCACTACGTGGATCATGAGAATTTTCACTTTATTATGCTTTTTGGTATAGCAAATTTACTTTTCATTATTGCCTATGCTCTTCGGCAAGGATTCCGTGCCGCAGGGCAGATCGAGCGTTGATAACCTGCGTGGATATTACATGGTATTATTTCGTGCGGGAAATGCGCTATTGATCTCGTTGGATTTTAATAATAACGTGCTAGGCTGAGCACGGTCGTTAATTAATTCCGGCACGATTACAGCAATAAAACGCTCGTGCCGAAATATGAGGGGTGATGGGATGACAACAGGATGATACGGCGACAGAAACTCTCGCCAATAAAGGGAGTCGTATATCCCGGTTATTTGTTACTTCGGAGTACAATTGGCGTGTATTCGGGGATTGTTCGCTTGACGGCCAAGCAATACCAATCACTTTTTATCTCATAATAAAGCGGCAAAGTTTCGTCCCGACGTCTCGGACGCTTAAGGAGATTGTCCCTGTCGATTGTCGGAGAAGACAGCGTCGGTTCATAGGACAGGAGGCGTCTGGTTCAATACAGAAACAATAGTTTGCTAGGAACAAGGAGGAGAAAAGTTCTCCTTTATCACTTTATAAGATATATCCTTGAATCTTTAGGCAGATACGTCAGTATTATATTTGCAAAAAAGTAAAATTTGAGCTGGACCGTTGGAATTTATATCACTTCTTCCTTGATGCAAGAAAACATTCCCTACCAAATTTCAGCCCCGGAAAATGTCAGGAAGTATGGAAAATATGGGAAGAACCATCAGAATTACACGAAAATGAATTATTTAGGATCGGTTTTCCATGTGTTTTCGATACAATTCTGGCATTTCTGCTACTGGTTTCATGTTTTTTATCCGTTTTGATACTTAAACAATCGATTTATCAAGCGTTCGCCAAAGTCCGGGAACTTTCGAAAAAATCGAAAATTTTTGAAGGGGTATACCCAGAAAAATTTGGGAAAAAATGAATTTTGAGCTAGGGCTCTGGAATTTATACCACTTCTTCCTTGATACAAGAAAACATTCTCCACGAAATTTTAGCCCTGGGAAAAGTCGGGAAGCTTGGAAAACGTGAAAAATACCGCCTAAATCAATTGAAATTAATTATTCACAAGGGCCTTTCCGGCTGTTTTCCGTTCAATTTTAGCACATTCGCTACTGATTCATCATTTCCTACCATTTTCATATTCAAACAATGAATGTATGAAGAATTCAGGAAAGTTGACAACCATCAGTTAATATAAAAGTGTATGCATCTAAATAATGAGCGCACCCTTGGGGACGTCGTGTAGCTTCAACATCCGTCGCTTCTGCATCCGATCGAAACCGGGCCACGTTAGATAGTAACTTGCCTTGGAAGTTAAACCGCCCGATTGCCCAATCCCGTAACTGCCGGTTCTTGCTTGCCATTATCATTAATATGCATCGCGCTCCGTGACGTATTGGTACGTTGTACAGCAATTTCTGCTGATTGCTGATCTAGTAAGTGACATGCATCGAGCTTTGTGAAATCCCGGCAACTCGAAGTTACAATCAAGTATTGCCTTTCACACTCTGACCCTACTTTTATTCTATTCCTGGCATTCTATTGTGTCGAGTTAATTTCCTTTTTTTTTTTCGGGAAGCAAGGACGACTTCCTGGCTTTGGTAGAGAAATGACAAGGTAAGTAAGTCTCTTGGTCCGTGTCTACTGGATCAATATTTTCCGACTTTTGCATACCTCCAATCTCGAGTGGAAGATGCTCGTCGCCGGTATCTCGAGGGCTCTCTTGTCGCAAGCCACTTGCCGGCAAAACTACTTAAACTTCGACGTGATTGTAGCCCGCTGCTCAATCTCCATCTCTTTCTTCCCCTCGCTCACTTCCCTTCCCTTCCGCCCCTCCTCCGGCGAACTTTTGCCCTAAGAACGCGAAGAGGGCACGTTCCCTCTGTCGTTGAATTCAAGCTTTCATCCGACCATTTCAACCTTAATCCCGCTCATTTGGAACCAAGGGTTCTCCTCTCAGCGAAAGTCCAACGTCCGATGATGGAACAATAGCCGATTTGCAAGTTCGATCTTTATAAAGACCAATCAGCGTAAAGGATCGGAATATTAGGTAGCTCGAGCGGAATCTATGACTAAGCGGTCATTGTTCCAGTAAACGAAGCGAAAGTTCGAACGGCCGCGAAATTTAGCTAGGGCTCCTGTTTTTCTGAGAACTTGAAAGAGGCCGAGAGAGAGAGAGAGGGAGAGAGAGACAGGAATGCGATAGAAATAGCTCGGGGTAACGAGAATTCCCTGGAATTTTTAAGCTCCAGCGTGCCAAGTAAAATATTAGCTTGCTTTCCTATTGGAAGCTCAAGATAAAACCCTATTACTAGCTTTACTCGTGAGCGATGTGCCAACTATAATTCCCTCGGTTCTTCCCATGAAGCATCGCCTTTCAAACTTAAAACTTACTTAGACTCCGATGTGTATCATACGAGAAAGCTCTATACTGCTATCTGAACTTTTCCTTATGTACATTTCCACCTTTTACGAAACAGAGTTTAACTTAATTCACATGGAACTTCTAGTCGAGGAGATTATCAGCCTTTATCTTGACCGGTATATCATTTAGGTAGGAATTCACTGAAAGTCGCAGTGGTAGATAACGTGGATATTGCCGATTAGTCACGGATGAATGGCTGGTGTGGTTGGTCGCATAATTCCGAGAAATGGCATCGTTCCAAAAGGGTACGGTGCGCGTTCTCTGGGCATAAGATATACTGGCCCTTTGTTGCTCCGGCGGTTATAATGAAGGTAAACAAACGGCAGGTCTCTCTCGGATGAACGAGAGGGGAGAAGAAGCCTTATGTAATATTGCGTCGAAAGTTAAAGAGAGTGTGCGCGGCTGGCGCAAAGGCAGCAGCAATTGCGCCAGAGGACAATGGCTCAATGTTCATGAGGAAAAAGGGGTGAAGGAGTAAAGTCGACCGTTCATTGTCCTTTCGACTGGTGGCACTTGCCACCTGAGTAGGACTGCGTCAGAGAGCAGCACCTTTTTTCTCCCCTTTGCTTCAACGAGTTGCCGCCACCGACACTTTATCTAGACCGTACGGTCAATGACGTCGTCCGTCCAGTCGTGCAAACGAGTGCTCTCTCCTTCTAAATAAGATCCGACAGACATAAAGATGAACATTTATATTCCCAGCCGATGCAACCATTGGAAATTACCGATCACGATGGCTCTGTACGAGGAATCAGGTGCCATTAGGATTATCGAAAGCCGAGGTAATCCATCGGTTTGTATGCTGGCTCGTGCGTCGGTATGGTGGATGTCGTGTGCGGTCTCGGGATTGATTGCCCGACACGATGACACGCGTGCCTCTGTGTAGTATAACCTGCTGATGCTCGACGAGAGCATAGTGAAATGAAAGGCACGTTAACCCTTGCCTTGCAACACCAAGTCTCACTCGATTACAATTCAACGATATGTGAAATGTAAGTGTCCTCTCGTTATTGCAACCAACTACGTCAGATATATCTATCATCCAATCTTTCCCAATCATTTCTCATCTTTTCTTGAGAGTGATGAAACTGATCTTAGGATCTCAATCTAAACAGACATTTTATTAGAAGCGTATAAAGTTGGGGCAATAAATAATCCCGAACAATGTTATATCATGAAATGCGAAAAGGGGGCGGCGAGGGAAAGCAAGGGGAGTTCGGTAATCGCGGCTAACCACGAGTCATGCATTCCGCATGCGCATAATTCTGTATGCATGCACATAATCTCCGTCGAAACGAAGGATCAAGCGTCCAAGTGAACACTGAACTTCGTTTATCCCTGAGCAAACTTTCCTCGATAGTTATCATCCCTCCTTTCGACTCGTCAGTATTATCAACGACATGAATATTCCCTAGAGCAAGGAGTTTCGATGCTCAAAAGGGCGCTCGGGCGCCCTCACCGGAACTAAGCGATATGCTGATTAAAAGTACGCCGGCTCCATTAGCATCCATTAAATATTTATTTTGCACTTTCTGATACTTGGCTTCCCTGAGTTCTGGTTTCATAAATTGATACATATTACTTATGAACTTCCCGATTACTTCCTTCAATAGAACTAGATCTCTCGTTGCATATTCGATTCCGTTCGTAACCATTCATCAATCGATGAAAAAAAAGTCTCTTTTGCCGGTCATTAAATGATCAGTGGTGTGATTTTACTAATGGAGCAAGTATCACTCATGTACCAATCTTTGTGCAAGAGTGGCTGTCTGGTTGGACAAAGATTTTTCCTCCTCTTTACTTGAACACGACGGTGTATGTAGAACATAGCAGCGTGAATCGAAAGTCTGGCGATAAAAAGTGCCCGCTCGTCAATTTAAACGATTGGAGGGAGGAAAAGGGAGCGGTCGCAATCCGGTTCGATTATTCATCAGGGAGTTTGGCGCGTTGTAGTAGGAGCAAAGTGCATCCAGGGACGACGGACGGACGGACGTCTGCGGTCTCCGGTGCTGCTGCTGCTGCTGCTGCTGCTGGCTTATGCAAGTGAGAGAAGCCTGCTCGGAAAGAAAGTGGACGGAAAGTGTGTTACGCTCGCGGGGTCTCCCGAACCACGCGCATTCCCTCAAATTTCACGCTCCTCTTACGACACATTACCTGCAGCGCCACTTGAATCTCTTTCTCTCTCTTTTATCATGAACAATTTTCATCGTCTCGAGTGAGAAGAAAAGACTAGAAATTAAGTTGGTTAATTAAAGTGAGCTACTGTTCTTGTTGAGTCGCAGATGTAAACTTATCTCTGACCTAGCTGGTCCGGTGGATTGCGTTGGTGTTAATTATGCGAGGAGATAAATCCACTTGACAGGAAGGTGCTATGCCAAGTTGGCCTGCTGGCTAGGAATATTGCGAAATTAATTAATCGACCTATCGAACGGCCCTTACAGGTCGAGCGATGTATCGACACTATTTCATACGTCACCCTTGAACTTTCTGTATCCACCAGCAGCGTATGCCAGTGCACATAGAATGTGCCACGGTGACATTTAATACAGGGATGATGCAACGGGACACGCGCTTTTCAGATCTCCTTGCGGCGAGTTAATGAGACGCGAGTGTCGCTGCACTTGTGATCTTTGTGGTATGCTTTATTAGTCGATGTATACCATAAATGGTTTAATATAATTCAGTCTATTGATAAAGAAAGCTATTAAAGCGAAATCGAGCTGTGAAGAGTTTTTATTAATCTGGTTATGCAATTTGGTCTTGCAAAATTTCAACCAGTCTCTCGAAGTTACCCCAACTCAGACACTATCGTTTTACATGCTTGTGTATCGGCGATCTTAACGCACATAATTGCATCGGTGCATGTGGCTGTTTGTCGAGGTGAATGCAAGTCGATTGCGCAAATTCCGCTCGCGTAACTCCTACTACCTCAGGCAAGCTACGTTATACGTACGTCCGTCCTATAAAGATCACCTCCCCTGACAGATTCTCCACGGAGTTATCGGAATCCCCTGCGGACGTTTTCGAAAGTACATCTATTTGTCGAGCCACTGCTTCGAGCCAGATCGACTCGATCGTTCTTCCCTCTTTTCTCGCACAGCGTCGAACCAAAGAGGAAGTGAGAAAGCGTGCAAAGTGCCGCCGGAAACCAAGGATCACGCAAATTTCAAGTCTGCGGCGATATCGTAAAATCCTAGGAAGAATATGCCACTTCGGCTAGGTTCACTGAGCCAGATGGTTTTATTCCGAGCAAACTCTTGGCTCGCCTACTAGTACCGGTAGTTTCCTGCGCTAGTCACCACTGGCAAACTGTGAGGAATAGCGAACGCCCAGCATCCGTAAAGCTTGGAACGATACTGCCACGTGAAAGCACGTTCCAACCGCAAGTTTCATAAGTTAAGACTACGACGAGTCCGCGACAATTTCCAAACTTCCACCCTAAAGCTTCAATTGCACTTTGTGATACGACTGTTCCAGTTTTATTAGGAAGTTTCTAGGATACGCGAATTGTTCTCTCCAAGGAAGTATAATAATAGTTTTATCGCAACCATCTTGTATGTAGAAATAATTACTGTCTTAACAGAATTATTTCTGTCATTTTTGCCAATTTCACTAGCACATTTACACCAAAGTACACCGGTCCGAATTGCATAAGTATACAGCGTGAAAGTTAACGACCTGTTCTTAATGAGTAAACCCACGTTTCGTCCGTCCATTATCGACCGGACTTTGTCTATTATGTAAGAAGGTGTTATTTGGCCAAATGATCTTTCAAGAATTGGCCAGGTAAAACAAAAGGTTCGAGGAAATTCAGGTAGTACTTACGAGAGAATGTAGAATTTTGGATCTCTCCAAGGGCAATAATCATCGGAAGGCACAGGCCTCACTGTGACAATATGAATCTTTGGTCCGCTTAACTTGTAAGTTGCATTTCCCTCCTTCTCAACACGATCTGCACTTGCTCGTAGCATTGAATTCAAAGAGGTTTTGTCGCATGTGCTGGGTAAACACAGGCCCAGGAATACTTGATGAGTCTAAAATGAATAATAATTGCTTTTTGTTCGAGGATCGTAATTTTTTGTATCTTTGTTATAATGTTTATAATGAGAAGTGCGTAGTACTTACGGAATAAGAGTCAAGTTCTTCAGGCATTGTTAAGTACATCCTGGCGACGTGGAATTTGAGGGAATAGGGAGGTTTCCTCTCACCAAAGTCAGACGAGCTTTTTCCCTCGGTAGCGTTGAGCTCGAGGCAGAGGCTGCTCGAGCCTAGCCAAAAGCCATTGCCGAAATGGAATTGCGAGGAGTAGCGTCCACTCGCGTCGGACACTGCAATAAAAAGTGGACCGGTCGAAACTGATGAGATCCATTTGACCAGAACTGTTCAAATAAGCGCTTGACACGTGTCAGAGCTAACCAAAAAATAGAACCTTATTTCTTCTCGTGGGGTGCAAAACATAAGAACTCTACTTCAATCTCAATTTCAACCCTTTTCCCTTTTTAAATTAAGGAGACCTGTTGAGTTCTACATCAAGTATGCGTGCAGGTACTCTTAAATTTCAAGCACTTGAAGATTTCCATCGTACCGTGGGAGCTCGGTTAAATGTAATCCAAACGCTTGAGGCACTCGGATGCTATGAACGCTGTACCAATTTGCAAGATAAGCCCTTGGCCATGTTTCTATTTAACCGGTCTCTGTTCAGTTTGTTTTCCCGCCAGTCGAAGCACCTGGCACTTTTTCACCAGCTGCTTCTCTCTCAGCTCGTCGTCGTCGTCGTCGTCGTCGTCGTTGTTTTCCTCACAATTTTTTTCTACCGGCACGAATTCCTGTCAGGGTTTGGGTTACACTTACGGCTATATCGGTGCCGCATGTGTGAGCGGAAGGTTCATTGCCAGTTACGTAAACCAGGCGGTAGAAAGTGCTGTCCCACGAGCTGCCAGATCGACGGCATCGCTCTATCGCGAAATTCTATCTGGCAGTTTGTTAGTTTATGCACAAACGTAATAGTCTGATTGTAACTGGAATTCCACCGGGAATTTGGCAGGTGTGTACCGGTGAATCTCATCTGGGAAATTGGCCGAAATCATAAAGCAACGGGACTTCTATAATTATTGTATCTTCATTACAATTCCGCTTACTGACAAGCTGTATTTATTAACTGGGTGTATGCTTGATTTTTGAGAGGTTTGATGTTCTTATCGTTTTAACCGTAATATACGTGGAATTGAGTAGGGTGATTAATGATTGTTACACTTGTATTATTAATTCTAAAGTCAAGTGTATTTCAGTAGTTAAAGATAAATTTGATGCTGGTATTATTGAGAATGAAATATTAGAATGGAAATGTTCCCATCAAAGAATCATTATATGAGAATACTTGGAGTATTCCATAATCCATGTTCATGTTTCAGCAAAATTGGCTTGCATCCAACGAGCTCCCATTTCCACTTTCTAAACGAACACGTGATATGTTTCGATATCGATGCAATCGAAAGTATCGATCGATTCCAAATTATTCTATCAGTACCTAAAGTTTCTATATCACCCTGGAATCTTAATGTCTGATCGTCGACAAGTGTTCAAGAGCATCCGGTGCTTTAATTGATTTTTACCGAAGAGGAAAGTGTGTCCGGAGTCCGTGAAGGAATGCCAAGTGGCGAGGGAACGCGGAAGTGCTTGGAAAGTTTTGGTATTTTTTCGAGCCAGGAGAAACCTCCGCACAAGAAACAATTATAATCCGTCTCTTCTTCCGAGTCATTCTCCTAGTCTGTCTTCAATGAACAAACAATTTCATTCCAACAAATTTAGCATCAACTAAAGCTTCATTATAATAAAGTTGTATGCTTGCTCTGGCTGTTTGTGCGTTCTAATGATGGATTATAGGAAAAGTCGCATGAATTACGGCTAGAAAGTATCGCGAATCCACATGGAAATAGAGAAGGAGCGGGAGAGTGTGCGACGGTGAAGAAAAAAAAGAAAGAAAGAAAAAAGGTGCGGGGACAGGACATATGCATCGGTGTCTCTCCGGTTACAAGTGCCGGTACAACTTCTCCGAATGAAAAATTCCGGTTGCGCGATCCTGACCCCGGAGAGCTTTCCCTCTCGGCGAGCGCGCGAGCCAGCCGAGCGCAATTATAGAAATGTACCGCAACGCCATGAACGTGCACACTTGCTTGCTTGCTTGCTCGCTCGCTTCAAGCCAGAGCCTGCATTCTCTTGAGTTTCGGTGCGCTCAGTGCACTCTCCTATTGCGAGTTTAATTACTCTCGGCTGCTCCGGCGCCGCTCTACTGCCGCAATGGGATATGCGATAACTTGTGAGAGCCTCTTACACTTTACACCTAATAATCGAGTGGTTTATGTTTATGAAAATTCTATTCATTTGCCGTTAATCAAGAGATGTTAACACGGATTTATGGAAGAGCCAGTACATTAATCGCACTACGTCTCTCCTGTAATAACGTTGCCGACGCATTAGATGACGAAGCAATGTTCATTTACATTCCAACGCTGTTGAATACGAGAAATCCGCTTTGTGCATTTACAGATATAATAGATTCGGGTTGCCAGGCCATAATGTGATCAGCAATGAAACAGTCCTATCTACTTATCAGCCTTGTGCAGCCTACCACTGCCTTTATCGCTTAAGATATTTACGTGTACGTTTCTATGTCAGCGAGCTTTGAAAGCCCCCAATGTGGATATCTGCGTGCGCCGGATTAGCAGCATGAGATTTACGGAAGTGCGCGTTACGTAACCAAGCTGGCTACTAGCCGGCTATTCAACGCAATCAGAGCTCTCGAGAGCCACCGGACTTTCAGTACCGGTTAATAGGACTGGTCTGTTTGGGGAGATCTGTGTATAATGCTTGATACTTAGCCCAGACTTTGATATCCTTTCTTGGATTTCTATTCTTTTATCTTTATGTACGAATTTTATTTTATTGTTTTAAAGAGACTGTTAATTAATAAGAGTGAGCTTCGATTTATTAATGACTTAAGGAGCTTGCTCGACTTACTCTTGGCAGCCCAAAGCTTGCCGTCCTTGAGAGACTTGAGGTAGATGTCCATGTCTCGTTTACAGTCGGCTTCAACTCTCCCGGGTACTCTGGACCACTTGAGGGGGTCGTAAAGATCTACCAACCACTGTATACTGTTGGCAGTCTTCTGAAGCTTCTCGTTCATGAAGTCGACATCCAAGTCTGGTCGTTCAGCCTCCTTCTCGTCGAAGATCTTCAAGTAATTCTTCCAGTCGTGCTCAGGATTGTTCTTACTGAATCCGATTAAAGGTGTGCGTGTCTTCGTGTTGTCCTTCTCGTCGTCGAGGTAATCGCTCTCATTGAACTTGGGCTCCGTTGCCTTGATCGATGCCACTCTCTGTGGCTTACTCAGTCTCAGAATGTTCGACTCGTTCCTCGCGACCACCAAACAAATGGCACACGAAATTAAAACGTATCTTAGAATCGAAGCCATTTTTTCCCTTTTCTTCCTCGGACGCTTCTTTTACTCGAAGATTCTTTGGATCTGAAATGCGGGTGGCTTCTTTCAATCTCGATGACCTTATTCACCGATTGCCACGTGCTTCATTCCCAGCTCTCATCTTTCCCCGATCGAATTGATTCGCACCGACGAAAAGATTGTTTCCCTCACTTTCCGAGATCTATCAGCATACTTGGCAGGGAATCCTTTTCCATTTACGAGACGTTCAACGAGCAGACGCACTTTCCTTTTCCCGGGTGGTCGAAAGAGCGCGTGGAAGATGCTGTTTACTTGGCAGCTGGTCCACCCTTGCTCGCACTTTTGTTCATACACTCGCGTTTTTCTTCGACACCAGTTTCCAAATATTCCCTTCTCTATACGCAAACCTTCATCCTCGATTCAACATCCAACAGCACTGGGTTTATTGGGTAGTTTGTCTTCGAGATTTATCTGATTTATCCAGGCAAGGCCATCCGTCACGCTTCTTCGTAGAAGCCTCGAGAAAAAGGGAGAGCTTTTCACGAGCCACCGGGATTCCACTGTGTATTACTTGTCAGGCTTTCTTCGATATAGAAAGACAGGGAACGATAGTCAGCGATCGATTGAAATCGAAAGTGACTCTACTTGCACGGGACGAGAGTGCAAGTCCGGTACACGAGAAATAAGTCGAGAGACACACACACGGGGCTAAGGATCACGCACTGAATGAAGCGAATCAAGCCTGCACTCGCTGCTCTCTCTGGACAACGTGCACACACATACTGTTACACCTGGCGCGAGCTCCCCTTTCTCTTCGACGCCGATGCACTTTACCGTGTGCGACTCTACCAACTGCATTTCCTTCTTCGGCCCTCTCCCACCCTCTTCCAAGAAGTGTCGCGACCTATCTCATTCACCTCAGAGATTAGTCTCGATTCTATATACCGGTTACTTTCGACTCTGGCCGGTTTGCCTCGAAACGATCCCACTCACCAAAATTTCAGGGTGAACACTCCTGTCAATAAGTACCCTTGTACGACTTCGAGAAGATCGATTGGGAATCTGGCGAGGCTGCTGCCTCAATGATAAATGTGGTCTCATGTATCCGTCTGGGGATGGTACAGGGGATGCTGGGGGAGCATTGTTAAAGAGGCTGTACTACGAGTGACGGACGACCTTGGCCTTCGGAGTCTCCCTTTTTTCAAAATAATACTGAATGATATTCCTTTGCTCGAATCGAAATAAAAGGAATTATTGAGAGACAGTGTGGAAAATGACTTTCCGGTATGAAAGATGTCATATTTTAAAATTGAAGTTGATCATGCATCATCCTTTCACAGGGTAGATGATAAATGTCGATGAGAATGTAATCTGAACAGTGACAAATTTCCTTATTCGTTGGAGTATAGTATGAGTTCAAGTTTGAAGGAATACGTGTTGCAGGTGATGGAGGCGGACATTTAGAGTAGTCTATGGGGTCGAGTACTTCGGGTATACTCACTGCTCCCATTGGAGCCATTCACGCCCACTGTAAGGGGAGCAACCAACGAATATATATTTCCTTCGCAGCTCGAAATAAAAGAATATAAGAGGAGAAGCTGTCGGACTTCTTTGTGCACCGTCAACTTTTTACTTTTCACAACTAAGTGTCCTGCACTGTGCCTTCCACTCAGATGCACTAGCCGTGAAAAGTGTGCCGCGACATTCAGCGGCTCGCTTTTTCCTCCGACATCTCCTGGAAACTGGGAATTTCCACGCTGGTAGCAGTAAACTCTCTTAAAAAGTGGTCTACCGTGCCCGCTACGAAATTCAATTTCCGTTCGTCGCATTTTTATCTACTCGCCCTTGCAATGCTGTTTGCCGCACGGTCGTGCGACATATACCCCCTCCCCCTCTTTAATTGTGTACACCACCCACGTTCATGTTCGTTTGAATGTCCCATCTATGCTCGCAAACTCGCCCACATGGACAAATCTTGTAATTGGATCGAGTTCAAACGTCAACGCGAGATGTAAAACTCGGTATTTAATTGACGCGTATTGTTTGAATATTTAAATCAATGTAATACAAATTTGAAATAGTATTTCATTTTTCGATAGTTGGTATTAGTAAACCTTGTTCGTACTGTTTCATATTGCTTGTTAAGCGACGTGGAGTGTTGCTAGCGATTTTCACTTTTATTCAATACTTTACATAATAGAGAAGGCACGCTAAACCATTGAACCGTCGACTTTCGGTGTCGCTCTCACCGGCTTCCCCGCTGGCTACTTCAACGCCATCATCGCTCGTTGCGAAGCTTTAAGTTTCACCGAATTTCATTGGAAGCCCAGAAGAGACGAGATGCTTCCCTTGTCTCGTGTGTCTGGCACTTGCATTTGAGATCCGGTTGCGCCTTATGCAACTGGCGCTGCTCGGTTCGAGCTTTCTACGCGATGTCGTACGTATAGCAACCGGTCCTCGCCCAGGAAACAGCAGCTCCTTCCCGAGTGTCGGCTTCATCGAGAGTTAAGTTCATCGGAAAAGCAATTTACACGATTACACCTACGATTTACAAGAGCATCGTACATCTGGCGACAGTTGAATTTCCCTATTGTTAACTGACGCGTGTTTCATCGCTCTAATTGGCTAGTCATTTCGCCCAGCCACCAATACACGCGCCTCATGTAACACAGTAAGGTCGTTAAATCTTAACGACTATCTCTGCTTTACGTAATAAACATCAAAGGGATTTCGCAACTCGAGATTAATGGGACTGCACCAGTGAAATCGATGCTTGCTCCTTGCATGGAGATTTGCAAAGGCAAACGTGGCATTCACGGCACGTCGTTGAATTCTGCTATCCGCAATCCATAATACTGAAGGATCATACACCGAAGAATCCCTCGAATAATGTAACCCTGCGGGAAACCTTCTTTTAAACTGGTTCGACCACTTTCTTTTCGACTGGATAATCAACGACGGCTATAAAAAAGAGTCCTCGAAAGTAATTCAAGTGGTTGAATTCAAAGTTTGAAGGTACTCAACATTATTGTTAACGAGTATGTCGTACAAAAGGTGATATGTTTTAATTGAACTAATGGAATTCCTGTAAAACGATGGAAAGTTGATATTTCCAAGTGGTTATTGCAATTGGATGTAATCATGGTTAGGACAATGGATTCGAATGAAATTGTTTAAGTGGTAGTTGGTACGTGCGTGGGGGATTGTTGCAAGCAAAATCAGAGAGGTGGAAAATCGATTTGGTGGAGTGGCGTTATGCGGGTGCCGCTCTATTGCGCGACTCTCCATTACGAAAGCTCGCCGCAAATTGACGCGATTAGCCTAATGTCAATTTGCTCGGCTAGGATCGCTGTCAGACCGGAAATGATCCGCTAATCTCTCGTGTGGACCATCACAGAGTGCTCGGAGAATGGCAAGCCGCATATTGACTTTAGAAGAGAACAATAGTGAGCGTGAGATAGTTTAGTAAATTGCGGAAGAGAAAGTTAATGTATCGGATGAAAAAGCTTTCTATCTTCGACTTCCAAATATTCCACGGTTAATTTCTCCTTTGGTGAGAGAAAGATATCGTAGATATTTACTTTGCCACGTGTCGATAAACGTGCTACTGACAGAATTCAACTACCGACTGAGTCCAAAAAGATAGCCTTGGTGTAAGAACTACGTGGTGAAAGTACAATTGCATACCGCTTCGTGGCGCTTCAGATTAAGTATGCTGTGGTTAAAATATCGACAATAATTAAGTGTTAACAAAAGTCGAATAATTACTTATAATTCGGTGCTGAATATTTTATAAATATTTTAATAATTGGATTAGCATTTTTCGACATTATTTTAGTTATTCAGTGTTGTATGATGAATGAAATAAAATAGTGTATCGATTGCGTAATAAAATCCTAAATCTGCCAACACAGAAAGGGTTCAGAACAAAACAGACCTTAATTTGCAATAAAAATTAAATATAGAATTCGAATCCCCTACTAGACTTGACTTTGGGAAATGAACATCAAGCGTCAGGATGGCCGAGCGGTCTAAGGCGCTGCGTTCAGGTCGCAGTCCACTTCTGTGGGCGTGGGTTCGAATCCCACTTCTGACAATCTTTTTGATTTCCTAAGGAAAGTCTGTATTAGAACAATTCAGACTTTATTAGATGACAATTTTTTGACTTTTCTTTGTCAGTTCAATAATTTTCTGTCCTACGATCTTATCTACACGCGAAGATACTATCAATTTCGTCGAGTTGTACCAAACAAATAGGTCGTCGAACAGAATAATCGGCTTTGGTCTATGATTGCAATGAGAGCAACAGATTGGCGACTTACGAGAGAGATAAGGTCGAGAGGAACGAATACAAGGCTGTTATCAGTCCTGTGGTACAATTGCCGCGAATTCTCAAGCAAGTAAAGCTAGCTATGGTTCATGCTAGAGGTTCTGTAGTGGCTTCGTGCGAAACAATGCACCAATAAAACAATGTGCGGAGCGAGGTTCCGCTGCCACTTTGCTCGCCTATTCCGAGCGATTAAATTTGCACACAAAAGCGGAGAGGTGGTCGCATTGTCCCGTTTCGGATGGCGTGCGCCTGTCGTGGACCGCTCGTTAATTTTATTGGCTTGCGTGTACCAGCTAGCCCAATTACATTATATGTTGAAAGCAGAGTTAGCCCGGATTCATATGAAAATGAAGCAAAGCAAAGCAAAATATAAGTTGTACTATCGAATAAAATTTCTAGTGGGACAAGATGACGGGACCAACCCGTTAACTACGAAAACCTCATGAGAACAGAAAACTGTAGGATTGGCGGGCGACGACCGCAATCGGCCGGACTTTAATTCGTATAATTACTGTGCCTAGCCTGCAACCTCGCTTCCGCGTGTAATTCGCTTTGCGGTTGCATTTCATCCGCGTCCCAGTATCAGCCGCGCAAAGTTTAACGAGCTCCGCTAGAAACGATGCGTACATATGTAAATTGCGCTCGAATCGCCTGCTAAATCGTTAGATTTAATAACAGGGTAAACTGGTCCCGCCGGCCGGCCAACTTTGCGCCTCCTCTTCACCTGGCGTGTTGAAGTTTGTTGCTACACCAACAAGCACTAACTGCTAGACTAGCTGCTCAAGTGCCGATAGCTGAACAATCACCGGCTATATATTTCACAGATATTGCCAGCTGTTCGATACTTGGCAACTATCGTTCTTATTGGCTGTTGTTCGATCGTAAAATTTATTGTTTATCCTCCATAAATTCACCTGTTGTAGACTATCTCTGTTTCTGTTTGGGGGTCAAGATCGATTGGTAGATACTTCTAAACACAGTTTGTTTACATGACCGAGGAACATGATTCTCTGCTTCCTGTACCATCTGCTGCGTCCTTGAGCCGCAGGAATAGCGGTCTCCTGATCCTACTTTGTCTCTCTCGATCCTAGATTTATCATTGCCAGCATCTAATCCTTTGCAACTCAATATCATCCAACTCTATGACTGACATATTCTATAACTGATTAGAGTATATTTCTTTGACTGTAATATGAGAGTCATTGGATGCTGGGTCACCCTGAAATCTGAGATATTCTTTGGTTAAGTGGGAGTCGATGAGTAAAATGACGATTTTCTTCTAACCATTGCTAGAACTCAGTCAGCTGGTGTATCGCTGGTGGGCAAATTGCAAGCCGCAATTAAATGGTAAAGGAACGCGGTTAGTTCGCGTGTTAAAGACCATCTGGTGCAGGAGTACTGGAAAGGAGAGCCGGAGGCTTAGCGGTCCAGGAGCTCGCGTGTTCTCTACAGCATCGCACTCCTCTGTTCTCCTACCGCACTGATGGAATCAACACCCCTTTGGAAAGTTGGCTCACACCCGAGGCTATCTCGCTCTTCCCCGTTTGCTCCCAATATCGAACGACCTTTCGCCTTCTAATAGCACTATCAACAAGTATGAGAAATCACACAAAGGGTGCCAATTCGATCCAGCAAATCACTGCCACTTTACTACGAATTACTCTATTTTTGAATGTAATTTCTGACAGTTAGAAATGGCTATCTGCCACTGGTATTTACTAGATCGTATAAGATGGAAACATGCCAGATTTGAAGGGATTTCTTCTGATATAACATTCGGATTAAATCTAAGCGTAAGATGCTGCTGGAGAAGCGTATCCAATGGCTCGATTAAATTCTATTTCAGATACGTGGTCGGTCTCCCCCTTGACCCATACGAAACTCGGTCGTTAAGTATCGGAGAACTAGTCGAGTAAACTCGAATCCTGCGACCTTGCGCTCGATGTACCGTTGATCCTGGCTGCCTATTAGATAAGGCACGCACGCAAACCTCTTAGAGAACCACAGAAAATCTGCTTTAATTGATTTAATTGAAGGTCGGCCAAATCTAATCCTTCCTTCGAGAACCGGATATTCTAGTAGGTCGACCTTTTATTCTACGACTTTCTTAAATCAACCACATAGTATTCCATAGAGTAAAGAGGAAGTTTTTGTTGGTCGAATGGAAGGGTGGTGGAGAGTTCATGGCATGAGAAAAGCACCGTTGCTAGAGAAACAGCTTAACCATGGTGTTCGAAGGCACACGTTGCCTAATGCCATACCTCCCCGAAGAGTGATCCTGGAAGAACGCAGGAATTACAGTGCGAGAGGAGCACGGTAAGTAGAAGCCGGGACGGTAAAGCTGCGCTTTAGCATCGTGTTGCTTCCCTTGGTCAATTACCGCTCGACTATATGCCGAAAGACAAATACTTCGGTAAATCTCTGGCAAAGACCGATCTAGTTTTCCTAAGTTTACCCTGAAACCTGCTTGTTTCGATTCTTAGTCTACAATTCCTCCGCGCAATATCCTCGGGGAAAGTAATAATGTACCGTAAGCTTCTTTCGAGGATACGTTCTATCGTAGTTTCACGTTCGAGACAAAGCTAAATGCTAAGACTTCTGCCCTCGCTTTCCTTATTGGACAACTTCCCCCATTTAAGAATCATCCAAATTTGGAGGTACAATTGGAAGAATACTCATTAGAAAATCAGGGTATGTTAGCGTCTAATTAGGGTGACCGGGTCAACCAGTAGTCAGCACGATTGTACGCAAACTCAATATTAATGAAGTACTTTCCGATGGGGGGTTCATCGGCACAAGGGGGAACTCCGTGACACGAGTCAGTGAAGTCGACACTTCCGAAAAAGGCAGCTAGCCATTTGTCATGCTGACACACATAACCGGTGATAAAAGTATCGGATATAATAGGACCATCTATCAGAGATGCATATTGATAGGAAAACGGTACATACTCTACGCAAATTCGCCAATGATTTCGAACATACCAGCATAATTTCACCGTTTATCTAGGAATGTATCGACAATCAGATATCTCATTCTACAACTTGTAAGTCATCACGGTGACAATATTAATCGAACTATTAATGAGCTCATCGTGTTACATTAAATCTAAAACTTCATCTCTGCCATTCCCTTGCTGTTCCACTTTCAAAGAGTGCAACGCAGTATCTCACCTGTACAACACCTTCGTTGAACATTGAACCATGAATTACTGTGTAACGTAACTGTAATACATGGAGCCGCTCCTGTACCCAGCATCCAGCCGGTTCGTCTCGTGCACACTGATGAAATATGAAAGTCGCTGGGGTAAGTGCGATAACCCTTCCGATAGCAATTAAGTTATCCCAAGAAGTAAGGCGTGCACGAATCAACTTCAGGATTCCTGATCGAACATAGCATTCGTTGAAGTAATTGAAGCATTCTTTCGTATACGAAATACCAAAAAGTATATCAAAAAACAGACATAAAAAAAAAAGATGAGAGTCCTGTATAATTTACAGGATAAGAAAGGAATAATACTAGAGACGAGTGGGTTGGTTGGTTATCATTAAGTCAGTAGTGATTGCCTGGTTGATCCGATGTCATCGGATTAAAGCGCAAAATATCAATTTGCCAATGGATAATAACTCCGTTGACGTATCTATGTATCTGATGTATGTCGATTGAATGTCTGTGTATGTGTTCCGCATGCAGATTCGCTTATGTCACCGGATGACTGTGTGGCCAGCAGGCGGAAGACAGGTCTCGACTATTCCTCAGCCTGTTATTTCGGTCACACGGCGCCGATGGTGGTGAAGTGGCGCGCGCGACCGCATGCTTATTTGGCGAGCTGGCGCCATTACCTACCTTTCATCAGCCAATATCCTTGGGATCTTGAACTTGACTGAGGTCCCTCGCTACCACGCATGCCATCGGGCGAGCAACCTTGTCGATCCTGTTACCGTTACACATCACGCTTCGCTTCAGGAGGAGACCCCCCACGCACACCAACACTCCAATACTTGCTCATTACTTTCCTATAGTTCGACCTTTCACCCTCCCTTCTGCTTCACAAAGCCGCCGCGCCGCTCTGTGAAGCTGACCTTTCGCTCCGAAATTTGTCGTACGTCAACTATCTTCTGCAAGCTGATTCTTTTATCATTCCAATCTTCGAAGGAATCTCAATTCCAGACATATAAAATTGAAGATGCTTCGTATCAGAGAATTCGTTGTTGTTGAATCAAGTCTTGCCGACAATCGATCGAACCTCGATTCTTTAATAATACTAGGATTGAATCGGTTGTGGAGGAGAGGTTCGAGTGAAATGCCGTTTTTAATTAACGTACTCCTTTCGCGTGGGAAGTCACCGATAACGAGATTCCCAATCTATGCTAGGAGGAGAGTGGATAGTATCGAGTGAACCGGGAGGACTCCCGTGAGGGAATATTTGACACGCCGGTCATATTTCATGGACGGTTAACTTGGAGCAATTTGACGTGTCCCGTCGACACTTGGCACTCGGCGAACCTCCCTCGTCGTCGAGGTGCGAGCGTAATTGAATATTCATTGGGAGCCGGTTCAGTTTCAAAGTTCGCCGATCAACGGCTTACTCCGAGCAGCACAAAAGCAGCGAATCAGAGGCATAAAACGATTAATCATCGGCACGGCGAGCTTAATGAAATCGTCGATCGAGACTGACGGTGAGCTCGATTATAACAGTCAGCGAAGAGTGACCCGCATTCAAGTTCTCGAGTTCCTGGAGCGCTTTGCCAACCGACACCCATTGACAATGCTCGTCGTTACCAGATCTAATTGCCCTGTCACTCTGAATCCTCAGCTGGAAAATTACCTTCTCAATTCCATAGCGCCGACCGTTAGATCAGTACGAATCCTTTTTGCAGACATGCTTATATATACCTTCGAATGATTGGGTGCAAGGAATGCTAGAGCGATAAACGCTATCTTCCTGCGTAATTGGAAAGACTCATTAATCCCTGAGGAATACTAATGATAATTAAAGTTCAATGAGTCGGTGAACCGCTAGTAACCGCGTTCCTTATTCGCGCCGCAACCTTCGAATTGCCTTGCATATTCCCTCTCATTCTCTCTGTTTAGAGTGCGGTAGCGCAAGGATGTAGAAATTGCTGCTAGCATCTACATCTAATCTTATCGGGGACTATTACTCCGTGTGCCGGTACAATCTGCGAGTCTTATGGCGTCTGGGACCAGCTAGGCTAATCGGCAACTGTGTTGCTACCGCGGCTCGTTAAGCCATTTCCCTGGTAAGGTTGTCTCTCCCGTTGTCCTTGGCATCACTGCCGGCGAGAACGAGCACGCCAGATTGTGTCTCTGATGCTAGCATATCATTTACTATTGTGGAAACACACGGAATCACCCTCCTGATTAACTAAACCTTCCTGATTTAGATGGTTTTTCCTACGTTTTTTAAGCTTCCCGATGTTTTCTGGGGCTGAAATTTCGTGGAGAATGTTTTCTTGCATCAAGGAAGAAGTGATATAAATTCCAAAGCCCTAGCTCAAAATTCATTTTTTCGCAAATTTTTGCATATGTACCCCTTCAAAAAATTTCGATTTTTCAAAGGTTCTGAGACTTTGGCGAATGCTTGATAATTCGATTGTTTGAGTATCAAAATGGATAGAAAACATGAAACCAGTGGCAGAAATGCCGGAATTGTACCGAAAACACATGGAAAATCAATCCTGAATAATTCATTTTCGTCAAATTCTGATGGTTTTCCCCATATTTTTCATACTTCCCAACATTTTCTGGGGCTGAAATTTGGTGGAGAATGTTTGCTTGCATCAAGGAAGAAGTGATATAAATTCCAGAGCCCTAGCTCAAAATTAATTTTTTCGCAAATTTTTCTGAGTATACCCCTTGACGAATTTTTCGGCCAAAAAATGAACTTTGACCTGGGGTTCTGGAATTTATACCACTGTTTCCTAGCTAAATATTGAATCACTGCCTGAAATACCAGACCCTGAAACGGTCGGGAAGGGTGGTTAAAAAATTTTTGATTTTTCAAAGGTTCTGTGACTTTGACGAACGCTTGATAATTCAATTGTTTAAATATCAAAACGGATAGAAAATATGAAACCAGTGGCAGAAATGCCAGAATTGTATCGGAAACAGATGGAAAGGACCTTCTCATTAACTGACCTTACATAATATAAGCCATTTTTCCTACATTTTCCAAGCTTTCTGACATTTCTAATCAAACCTCTTAATTATTTATGATATTCCACGAATTAATATGCTAGATTTACAGACATTGCTAAATTGCATATGGTAATCGTGAAACTGGAACGAGGGAATTAATCGGAAATAGCAGAGTCGAGTGCTCGTAGTATCGCGTGTGCATGCTTATACTCTTATGGAATATTCATAAAACAGAAAGAGTAATTCATTGAGTAAATCAGGCCGATTATCCGGAAAATGTTTTCTCCAAGAACTTTCATTAACGGAATTAACTGCTTATTAAATAGTAGTCGCACCTTGCGCGTCTCATTGGCTGGTTGGGCCGAGCCGGCTTTCAATCTCGGCTTCATTAATGCGAATTGAATCGATCGATGTTTTGAGAGGCGGAAGCCTCGCTGCTATTCAATGGAAGAGTACTGTTACCTCCGAATATCGGATGCTGCCGAGATACGTACTTGCGCACGCGGGAATAAACGAGAATCGATTGGTGATCGTGACGCCAGGATTACCTTCTACTCTGTGGTCGTGCGAGAGATGAAGCTATAATGAGTGTGCAAAGCCGAGCATAGACGTGCACGATTCTTAGACGGTGTTATTCCGAAACGGGAGGAGCAGAGGCGGTGGTTGGCAGTTCTACGCTCGACTTGGAAAGAATGTCAGAAGTCCCTAACGCGCGGGTGTGCGCTCTCGGGAATTCGAATTGTCCGAATGCCGTTAGATCCATTACAAGACGCCGGCGGTGCCGCGCGCGCACTCTCCTAGAGAAGCTCTCTCCTCAACACGGCATTCCGATACTGTTCAACAACTTGGCGAACATTCATCCGGCCTCCGAATCGGACGAAAAACACTCCTGTAGAATTCGCCACGCCATTCGAATGAGTTTCTGGTGAAGGAAGAGGGTGTGATAGGAAGTGGTAGAAGCCGGTTACTGTAGCAGCGGGAGTGCCCTGATTGCCCACCGAATGATCTTGGAAAACCGTTGGACCATTCGCGATGATCGTTGCCGGGCACACGTTTTACGAGATTTAAGGAATCCCAAGCCAATCGGAGTGCACGTGCGTGTTAATGCCAGGGCGATGGCGTTGAGATAACTGTACGCCCAATTCGAATTCTTGTAACGTCGAAATTGGGCCACTCGTCTCGAGCGGACGCTCTCGTATTTGCGGTACCATTTCCGGGCTTCCCTCTTCCGTTCTTCACACGCAACAACCTTTATCCATGACTTTACAACACCCACGAATTCCTTGGTGCTCGTGATTCCGCTTGGAGAGCGATCGTGTAACCCATGAATGTACACTGCTCTACGCCCGTGTTTCTTCTCGTGAGAGCGATCGATCTTACGAGATTGCGCGAAAACCTTTATCCGAAACTGCACTCGCTCGTCGCTTCCCTCCTTTGCGCGCCTCTCTCTCTCTCTTCGATACTCCACGATCGAAAGCCCCTCCAATGCGGGTGTTAGACCGTTCGTTATGGACACGCTAATTGGAGGCTGCTGTGAGAGCGTCGAGATTGGAATCCCACACTCTTGGTAACGCTTGCCATGATACTGCACACCCAGCCTAATCCTCTAATGGATAAAGATCGTTCGATCTTTCGGTGTAGAGAATTCCACGAATCCCAAGGGAAGTCGCTTATAATATAAAGCTCTTACTAACTCCTCCTGACAGCACTTCTACCTGCGATCAAGTTCGTCTCGTGGGAATCCTGAGGAACGATCAAACCTCGCAGTATTCGGCAGACGGAACCTGACGATAATCACTTGAGTGGGAATAGCAAAAAAGATCCTTGAATTCCTGCCAGCAGGACTCTAATCTTACTTGTGAGAAGGAATTCAAAGGAAGAAGGATATCACGGAAGTCTCGATCCGAGCACATTAGTCTTAACTGGTAACATCTTCAAGAGAATTCTCGGAATTTTACAATATTGAAAGAACAAAGATAGATCTATCATTGTTTTTTTACATTGTCAATGTCTTTTTGTGATATTATCTTAGAGAACCGGTTTGCGAATGAACTGAAAGGAAATGATTTCCGAGTTTGTTTATCCGGCTGATTGTACGTTATTAGCGATAAGAGTGTTCAACCCGCAGTGTACACGGGAAGCGAGAAGTGCACTTTGAGTCGAAGTCTACGAGGTTCCAGCGGTAGAGTTTAAACTTGTACTTATGTTACAATTACACGGTGTGTCTAACCCGTTGGAACGTTAACACTGTTCCGCGCAATCACTGACAATTTCCGTAGAGACTACACTCATTGCCTATTATCATTCGTGTGATCACTTCTGGCTAGAATTTTATGCTTCCGGAACTCACGCACGCGCATATGAAATAGTGCTATTATATGCATATGACTGTCAAGTTGTTGTTAGATTGCGTGGTAATTTAATTATATTATTCACCATAAAATTGTGTAATTATATTAACGAAGAAATTGAATAATCAGTAGACAGTATACGCGCATTGGATTAACGGTAAACAAAGTTATCTTGTGATCCCGCAGCGTTCGCAACTCGCACAGGTTTCATCCGAGCAAAGTGCAACTGTCATTCCTTTAAATTGAATGTACTCCAACACTGCTAAATTTGTAGTCCCACTCTAAAGCGGAACGTTTCCCAAGAGCGACGAGAAAAAAAGTTTCGACTCTCTTATAACGCGTCTTACCAACGCGGTCTCATACTACTTCGAACGCTTCCCGGTTAGGCGTCTGAGCGAGGCAGGCAAGCGTTCACTTAACACTGCGAGAACTCGTACCGGAATCAATTGGACAAGGGAAAATCTACGACTAATAGGAATATCTAAGACGTGAATTTCGGTAGATGTTTCAGAAAGTCGATTCTTTCCGCATACTGAAGCTTTTCGCGAAGTGTCCCGCTCTTTTCCCAGGGGTGTGTTCCAATTGTCGAACGGTGACACGTAGCAACTGATAAATACGTGTCGTGCTCGCTTTATTCCTGAGACGAGTCGGTCATACTAATGAGCTTCCGTGCAATTCGTTGATTCGTGCAACCGGTTCGTTCGTCCTGCGGTCTCTTGTCGGCGCGCCGTTCAAATTATTCACCAGCATTATGTATTGTCTGCTTCGTATGGAAATATACGTGTGAGCGCTCGATTGCTTGTCAGAAGCGAGCAGACTTGTTTGCGAATTCCTATGAATGCTGTGGGGAGCTTTTGCACCGTTTAAATCGCATACGTGGATGGGCGACTGCACTTGGCCTCATTCCTTAGACTTCTCTCGACCATTACCACATTTCTGCGGTCAATATGCATTACTGCTAATGTTACATAACTCGAGGAATTAATGACGCGAGCATGCTAGCGGGAATCAAAAATTGATTGGTTCGCCCGACGGATTCTTGGGCGGGCTTATATCTTTTCCTAGGTAGGAATAATAATTCAGCGTGTAAATCCAAGTCACGACACGCGATTGCACGTAGTGTTGTCGAGTTACCTTGTGCTCCTCCGTTCGGCCCCGCTCGACAAAGACTACCTTACCGTTATTATATTAATACACCGGGATGCTTAGATGCGTCGACACTGGGAGACCCGCTTCTCCAGAGTGCGTGCATCGCGATCGGGCTATATGTATGTATAACCATTCGTATGTAACCAACGCGGTATCCGTTATCAAGGCAACGTTCATGTACTGTTGAGGAAAACTCGCACTGTTCCTTGTACATCGAGGGAAATGTACGCCTCCCTGTAATTTCAAGTAATTTTGCCAACAACCGGTGGTCATTGGAATATTTGCATACTTACAGTTAGCATACTTATTCCATAGGAACGGGAAAGAAATAATATGAATTATTTATACAAGAATGATTTTATCTTTATGTTAGATAAGATTCTGATGGATATGAGAAGATTCACTGATTTCTCTTTTACTAAAATTCAGTCGAACGGAATGAAGTGAAAAGTGTAAAGCGCTTATGTATTGTTAGAGGACATTGATAAAGGCATTTGTCGAGAGTGATGGGCGCATGCGACTATTACGGCAAGGGGTACAATTTACGTGACGGAATATCATCTGTCGCGGTGGCGGCGACGGCCGGTACCTATCGGAGAGAATCGCTGGACCGGGAATACAGTTAACTCGGAACGTCTTGAAATATTGTACGACTTTTTTGCACTAGCGCGTGTCCTTATTCGCCCGATGCTAGCTAATAGCTTGTACGCTCGATGCACATTGAGCATCGAATACCGCGCGCGTCCTATGCTCGGGAGGCTGAAACACCGCAGGTATACTTCACTGTTACGGGGACCGCTCGGTGTAATAGCGATCGCGTAAGCACCGTCTTCGAGAAACATCGAAGTACCGCGAGTGAGAAGATTCTTTATTTCCTTAGAAATCCACTCTTGCTGACAGTAGAATTCGTACTTTGAGCGCGTCGGACAAGGCAAATATTTACGAGTGCGTGTACGCCGTTAGTGGAGAAAGAGAGGACAATCTTCCGTTAGCAGCTGGATCTAAGACTCCTATTAGCATAGACTCAATTATCCATGTAGTTCCAGTTTCGCGACGAGTCATCTCGGATATCTTCTATCTCCTCTTTCCTTATCTCTTTCTTCTTCTTCTCTGTTCATCTTCCATAGGAATTCAGTACTAATAGCCGGGGTGAGAACGCCGCGCGCGACGATGGGATCGTAAAAAAGCTCGTAAATGGCAGCAAGCGATGCAATCCGTTAGCGCCCGATTCCCAAGCGAGCGTAGTGCGAGCATAGTGCGAGCAATACGATCGTAATGAAATTATCGGAAAGCTAGCGGCACGAGCGTGCGACTTGTGCCACCAAATGGAAGCGAAAGGTGATACGAACGACTAGAGATAAAAAAAAAAAGCAAGCAACAACGAGGAGTCTAGTGAATGAAGCGTGCGAAATGAAGGCAGAACTGTAATTAAATTTGATCCATCGTTGGTGAGTCAGAGTGACAGGAAGGTCTCTCAACGAGATGCCGAATGAACAACGAGCTCATCTGGACCAGTGAGACTGAGCCATTCACGCGTTTACCGTTTGTCATCCAGTGGCTTGTGACGAGCATCAGTCGCCGCCACGCGTTTTTATTCATTATTCATTAGGCGCACGGCTGGCGGCAGGGCTTGTGCGCCGCCGAAACCCTCGTCGACTTCAAATCAGCCTTGAGAAAGACTCCCTCGAGCGAGCCAGCCACGTTTTTCCGCGAGTTCTGCGTGCCCTGCTTACTCTAACACGTAAGAGTACGCGACGGGAAATCGGGATTCTTCCTCCTTTCTTCGCGGACCGTTCGATAGGATCTCGATGGAGTCTCCGGCATTTTTCTCCAGAAGGAAGAAACCCGATCCAGTGTTGGCAAGGGGAGCGTGCGTATGCTAATACTTGCTTGGCCACTGAGACCGTTCTCGCTCTCTCTCTCTCTCTCTTTCTCCTATGTCAACCAGAGGAACTTATCCTGTTTCCAACGAAAGAATGGCCCTTGAATACTAATACTAGCGTAACATGCCAGAAGATACGAGTGTCAGCACGCTGGACCGCTTCGTAGGGAACTCGTGGAACAAGAATGGCGAGCAAGCGTTTACGGTGCCCAGTATTTACATAGCGTCACGCGCTCGCAACAGGTGGTAGAATGTCGAGGGTCAAGATTGCAAAGAAGCCGAGGTGTGGTGGCTCCATTGGCTGAGACGCGAGGGCAATGCAAAGTGTGCTTCTAGCTGCTTGCTAAACCCGATCGCATACCTCCCCCGAACTCCTGATTTTCTAAGCGTTCCACACCTATGAAAAGAAAAGGAATATCTTCGTATAAGCAAGTATCATGTGGCAATGTTCGATCGAGAGTTGCAGCGAGTCCGGTCAGTGACGGCGCCGCCGCCAGTAGAATGTGCCGGGCAGTAGTTAGCAGTCAGACACGGCTATCGGTGCCTAATGCGGCGGTATAAGTTCGCGCAGGTCATCCATGATCACTTAATCAGTTCAATTGAGCTTCTAACTAGACTCTAGCAGCTCTGATCTATAAGGCACCGCCTTAGCGGTGTTTTATTGTACCGTTTATCAAGCTGATTGCTCGCTTTCGGTTCTCGCAGGCCTCGTCGATCTTAGTCATTGATCGGCCGTCTCAACGCTGACCACAGCGTGGTATAGAAAAAAGGTAGAAAAAGCTAGAATCACGGATAGGGTGTTCACGCCTTTACGATCACGAGGTGACTTGCCTTTGGCTTTTGTTAATTATCCCAGCTGTTCCTGGCGTAATCCTAGCGCCAGGGAATAATGGCAGCTGCTGCGGAAAGCAGCGTTACTCGCCGATGTTGAATAATGGTACTAATAAAATCTAACGGAGATTTACGTTGTCGTGGCGGTGGCAGAGAGCGCGGAAGCAACACGTGCGAACTCCGAAATTTATGTGTCTTCCGCTGGAGAGCCCAATTAATGGTCGCTCGCTAACACTCGATCCCCTCGGCTAAGTTCGCGCATCCAAGCGACAGCCAATTATTTCGTGGTGGCTTCTAATGGGCGAATTATTTTCTCCAATGCCGCCGCCCTCCACCATCGTTCTCGAACGTGGGAAGACTCTAACCCTATCGCGTAGACACAAAGCGCCTCTATGTTCCGCCTTGCACCTGGAACAACAATTGTTAAGATGTTCTTTAATTAAAGTTCCAAGTCCCTCGAGCTTCCCGCTAATTTATCTTGGTCCATTGTCTCTCGGAGATTTAAGGAAGTCGTCGTTCCTGGTTGGTGGTGACAAGTCGTGGATAGTGCGAGTGATTAGAAGAAGCGTGATTCTACTGTGAGATTATGTTGGCACGGTAGAGTACAGAGTATTCTCGAAGCATTCTTCTCAAGGACGCAAAGGGCACTGGCTCATCGCGATTGCTTTCGCTCGAGATCGTTCTAGCTCTTTGCAGCACCAATCTTGTCTACGGTAGAGGCGCCTACGGGAATGCTAATCGTCTTGCATCCCAAGGGCTTTTACGATCGCGTATAAAATCATTTTTTCACACCGACTCCAACGCTCGGCCCATTTGCATAGGTATCGGACGTGATTCCACCGAGTCCCTCGTTCGCAACTTGGACCAATCTAGCCTTCCTTGTACTTACTTCCAAGAACTTATGCAGGAAAACACCGAATATATTGAAAAATCATCTTTTTCACTTCATTTCACCGATGCAATGACTTCTCGCCGCAATTGCACGTGGCACATAGCGGCTAAAGTGAAGATCGCCTTGGGGCTTTAATATCGAGAGAGAATCGTCTTTTTGCGGTTTGGTTGAATCGAGAAGTCAGCCAGGCGGAAATCCCACTCGATCACGAAGTACGAAGTCCGGTAGAGGGCTTACCAACTTCCCTGCATCACGACTCTCCATTTAAGCTTCAACCGTACACTCGCAGCTCGATGCTTCTTACATCATTTTCTGGCTCACTCCCCATATTAAATAGTGAAGAACCAAGTATATTATACAGTCGGATGTGTGCGAAGTACCAAACCACACCGGGGTGGATGATGATCTTACGAAATTGCCGTGTCGAGTACCACCGAGTGAATGCACTGACTCTCCGCTACGAGAAATCTCCGCAGCATCCACCTTCCACTCCCAGTACAACATACATATACACACACACACTCTTCCTTTTTTGCGACAAGCTGAAATCTACTCGCTCGCGTTCGCAATCAAAGATTCCCTTCGGTCCATGTTCATCGTGATTACCAGCGAAGAGAAATCCCGGCGCAACATCATCGGAACAAGTACAAGTACAGGCGCTCGAAGCTTGCTCTTCTTTCTATCCGGGCGGCAAAAGATGAGTGGTACATAAGAGAACTCGAAATCCAGAAGAACTGTATAGAATCGATGCAAGATTTCGAAAATAACAGAGACAAAAATAATACCAATACAAGGGTGCATTTATTCTCCATTGACAGAGAAAAGCTTACTATAGCGCCGAAACCGACAGAACTGTCGTGAATTCCTGACACCCTCGCAGAGAGAGGTCACCGGATAGCTGATGGTCAGACAAAAAGCCAATAAATCGATCGTTTAACAAAAGGGGATTTTTCTCCACTTGCTTTTGCCAGTAGTGAAAGGGGGTGCGGATTGTTAGACGGGCGACAGAATAATTGCCGATTAAAAGGCGGCATCCTCGCCTTGAGATCGCGTCTGTCGACGGACGTGAACGAAGATCGAGGGACTTTTGTCCTCGCGTTCGATCCCATTTAGAAGTCACTCCCTTCGAGTAGCCCTTTGCTCTCAGGGATACCTTCAACCTATCGATACATCGAAAGATCGAGAGGGACACATAGCTTGGCTTTCGCAAGGGATTATTCGCGAGGAAGGGAATACAGGCGGCAATGTCTTACTTGGTTACTGGCACGTAACCTGTCAGAGGATATCTCCCTGGAATGGACAGGACACTGTGGCTAGCTCGCTCGAGTGCCGCTAAAGATAGAAGCGTCCAATGCTTCTCGCCTGGCAACTGCACTCTTACTCGTCTACAAAAATCTTCCCTTTACTCCTGGCACTTTTTACAAACCTACCATATATGCCAACCATTTCTCTCTCCCCTTCTCAGGACATTCTAATAGGTGCTTACCGCGCTCTTAAAGTCAGCCTCCGTGCGCGCTAAATTCGCCCTTGGCCAAGTCGTAAGGTGAACGAGCGCCGCTAAACTATGAGAAAATACCGTCCTACATACTAACCTTACCGATGATAAAACTAAAACCTTCTCCATCCAACATAGGTTTTAATACCAGTGTGTATTAATAGCAGAGGCGTTTCTTTATCGCACAACCAGCCATTGTTTCCTATTAATTAGTATACCAGGTATGCTAAGCCAGTTCAATCGCTTCCTCCCTAAAAAAGGCCATTAATTACTAGTTTAGTGGCAGAGGCACTACCTTCACTGACGTTAATACTACTTGATGGGCTTGGCACCGGCTGCCGCATACAAATAAGAATTTTACCTATGAGAAACTGTGCACCCGCTCATTATATATTTATTCCCGGTAGCTAATTCTAGCATATTACAAGGAACGATATTATTTCAATTAAAATTGCATCGTTTACGGAAGTGCACTTGGCGAAGACTTGTCGTGACTGGTGCGTGAACCGGTCCTCTTAATTATCAGTAGGGACCAGTGTGTCCAGGAATGACGGTGAAAGGCGACCGATAGATGGTGGCGAATCTAAATACTCATCTTTCATGAGAGAAGAGACTTCGGCGGTATATGCAATGGGATGGTAATTGGCGACGCCGGGGCGTCCAACACCTGCTCTCTCTCTCTCTCTCTCGACGCCGGCAAGCCTCGCCTTGCCTTCGGACACTCGAGAGACGTTGGTACTGTTACCTCGGAGATCCACATCCTTCAGGGTCACCTACTCTTGGCGGCAAAGTGGGCATTCCTATCCATGGTATAGGACTTTATTGGCTCCTATATCTTTCAGCTGCATATGCGACAGCCACTATGCCCGCTATTATCCATCCCGCTTATACTTATCCACGCTTTATAAGTCCCAATAGCGAGTTTACGGTGCCCCATCGCCGGTGTCCGAGTACTAGCATCGTTGGCACGCTAATCGTCCTATCCCAGGATGCGCTCCATTTATTTTCGTAACGAGGTAATGCACGTGCTCCACTCTATGGAACCGTGTTATGCTACATGACGGCTAGCCATTTCAGATTCAAGCTCTTGCTAAGATTCACAACTGGAGAGTATCGGACGCCGCGCCGCAAGGGTGTCCCTATAGTGAAGTGTCGGTTAGACTCCTTGAACACTGTACTCGACAATACTCTTAAATCAATCGCAGTCATTCGACTGGCGATCCAGAGAGAATTAATTACGAGGCACTCGCATTGAGAAACCGGTCGAAACATCCTCTCACTCCGATGCCAGTAGATTTGTCATCGTTCGACTCATGAAAAAAAGAAGCCTGTTTGTACCTTTTTCTGATCGACTTCGTTACGATGCAGTGCGAAAGGGTGCATCACTATCCAAACAAGTAGCCCGATAAATCGGCCACTGACGCAATGCATAAATTTCAATTAATTGACACGGACTATGAGACTCGCAATTAACCCGTGTGCACCCCGAAACACCAAGGACATTCGAATCCCTTCGAGCAACCAAGCTATTCACTAACTGTTTCATGGTAAATTCCAATGTTCTGGTATTCACGATCGTCTCGCTGACCCTATTTCACCTTACTCAAGTACAAACTGCGTTTCGATCGAATTAACTGGACGGATAAGTGCAGCGGCTCTCCACGCGCTAAATTAATGGCACGACTTCGTCAAGGTGTTCGAGCCGAAAGAAAAGAGGGGATGCGGTTGTTCTATATTTGCTCATTAGTTTCGATCCCCCAAGCATAAATTCCATCAAGAGCCCGATAATTAGATCACCGTCAAAGGATTTAAGTGCGTTCCAAGTGAATTACTTGGCGGCGTAGTAACTTGTCGCTCGAGAAAAACATCACTTTCGTTTCATTAGTCCTTCCATTTTATCAGGCTTTACCTTCGATTCGAATTAATTAACTGAATTCAGATAGCAGGCGATTCTCTGCATCGTCGTCGCATTGTACCACGAAAACCGGCACCTCGCGTGATCATCTACGATGAAGCGAGTTCTTCCGGGGTTACAGTTACCTCGAAGGTCCGTCCTATCTCTGAGACATCAAACCTTCCCCTATCCTGAATCCAACGTCGCGCAGCCGGAGCTTCTTCGACCGTTGACCCGGCGCGTTTCTCACTATTACGCAAATTGCAACTTAATATCCTGCGAGATGATCACCGGCTGATCAGTGGAACCTGAGCCAGAGAAGAAGGGCCGATATGTCGTCCCAGTGGCGAAGGGTCTACTCACCACTAAACCTCCCTCAATTTAACCGGATTTTTCGGCATAGCGATCGCGTTTCAGAGCACACGTCCATGCTCATAAATAACTGACATTAATTTCGAAATATTGTATTACCCTCATAATAAACAGGCGAGCAAGGCCGATCTCCTGTCGGGATCTGCCCACTATCCTCTCCGAGATATTACATCTCCGTACTTGGGGGAGAGTTTTTTCATTGGCTCGAATGAGGGAGGATGAATCGCGACGTGTCTGAGCTATCGTTAATGCCAGCTCGAAGGATCCCACATTTATCCTCCCTGCGAAGGGAGATTGGCTTGCTTGCTTGCTTGCTGGGTTCGTTGAAGCTCAAGACGGCGAAGCGGGGAGGTTGCCAGATTGGCTACGTGGCAAAGGGACTCCCTATGAAATTGCATCCCACGAGCGAGAGATCCTCGCGGAAACCCATTGATCGATGCGTTACCGGCTAGTACTAGCCGACTGATTAATCGCCGAGGTCCTGTTTAACCGTAACTGAGGCAGTTACAATTAACGAGGACCATTAATCAATGGCTTGCCTTTTTTCCTTAATCCACCCGGCAGAGGAAGAGCAACAACAGTGCCCAGGTTTATCGTGGGTGTAGGCGCTGGCAGGGAAAACGGGAGGATACCGCTTGTATACAGGTGGTAATGGGAGAGAGAGCGAGCGGGCGGCCGTAGCAAGCTAGCAAGCACAGCCAAGGGAGAAGAGAGCCGATCATAAATCTGTATAATTGACAGGCCGCGCAGAAAAGCCTCGTGCTCCATAGATGCTCGAGCAGATAGTCCGCTAATAACGCTGCGCGCAACGCGTTCTAGCCGCTGGTATATAATGCTAGTGTCGATGAGAAAAAAACCCTAGAAGCAGGCTTTTGCCAGTTGGTTAATACCGGCGAGACAATATCCTTGCTCAGGGTGACCGCGACCTTCGCTAAATCCAATAACTTTCGATGACACCCTTTACTATACTCCCGTAACTATTGTTCGTCCAATTAAAAAATCAAAGGGCCACTAGCACGAGGTTGAATCAGACTCGTATAGAAATATCGATTCTTCTAGCATCCTATATAAGATAGTCTGACAATCGCAGTAGAATAAGTCTGCCCTTGTCAGACACTTATACTAAAATGAATATCAGAATCATTTCCTTGAAATTCTTATCAAACATAATCCTCTGAATCGATGTCAATGAGGTTGAAAAGTTTGATACGGAAATTGGAGTAAGCGACATTGGATCGTAGTGAAAACGAGAATTTTTCCTCGCTCTCCCAGTGAAACGCAATCCGTATTCTAGGGGTTAACCGCAGCAGGATCGGCGCCCGATCGGGATTACGTAAGGTCAGCGAAACCTCGAGGAATCCCGCCGCTAAAGGGAAAAGGTTCTCCCGTTGCCATTATGGAAATACGAGCGGCCTCGAGCGACCAGTGTATAGGAAGTGGCGTCTGTTATCGGACGGCGGCAAAGGTGCAAATCCACTGGCAGCTTTCTTGGCTATGCGGTATATACGAGTCGCCGTAGAGATAAGGAGAGGATCGATCTGCCTATCGGCGTAATCTCGTAAACTATGCGGGCCCCTATCGACTTACTCGCGACACCCTATAAATTAAACAGCTGATAGCAACACCTCGTTCAATTCCGCTCGTCTCGAATCAATTAGTCCTTGACGATCAAAGAGGCCAGTAAACACCGGCTCGCCACTCTTTTAGGAAAGCCGTGTACGGATTGTTAGAGTCGATAACTCTACTAGCCACGATACAATGTCTCTTTTCGAAAGAGGTTCAAAGAAGAAATGATATCATTAGAGTAACGAACAGCTAACCGGTCTTAGTTTATATGGTTACTTCTGGGGGGGGGGAAATAATAATAGTTCCCAAGAGTAAGATCGAAGGAGAGGAACCATTCTTATTGGCAATCGGGGTGAACGAGCGAAATTCGATCCGGATAAAATCTTTACCGAAGTACTGTCCAGGCCAGCATTAAGAGGCATGCGCTTCTACCATTAAGTCGTTTTACCGGTGTAATTCGTCGGGTGTAACGAGAGCCGGATAAAATAGGCGAGAGAGGACTGGCTAACAGGCCTTAACGGGTGCCGCTCGCCAGGTAATCACTTTCGATCATCCGTTCCTCGTGATGCCAATGGGGTTGAAGGTCACTGCCAATTTATGAGGAGCTAGCCAGTTGGTATTATTGGTTCGAAACCGGGCGAATTGTTTCAAGCTGGGGGCAGAAAAAAGTTCCCTTAAGACCGATCGGCGGTACTTTCATGAGGGCCTCATTAGGTCTCGGTTAGGAGGGAGAATGTAATCTCCCCGGTAACTACCGACAAAAACTCCAACTGACCGAACTCGCATCCAAGCAACCTTGCCTAAGTTCAAGGTATGCTTGCCTTATTAGTTTTTTGCCTTGAACCGACAACAACCGAGAAGGACAAACAAAAGGGTGGCAAAAGGAGGGGAGGGGTGGGGGTGGGGGGGGGGAGAGAGAAATGTAATCATTGAAGAGTACTCAAGATAAATTGGAGTATTGCCAACGAACCACAAGCTATTCGATCGAAGTATGCGCGGACCGATTCTCTGTTGGGATCGACAGGTGGTATGCATGCAACGTTCGTAACGATGGCAGCGTGACTCGCTCGTCCTTTTCTGCTTAGCCTATTTAACGCGTCGTTAATTTTTCGAGCGGCGTCGATACTAATCGGAATCCGTGGGCGATTAGCGCCGACAATTAGCAGTCGCTCGGGTCAGATAGGATCTCCATCTGCCTCCCTCTAGAATCTCTGTCTCGTGGCTCTGTTCGCCCCGGTATTAGAGAGCCGGCTTGCACACTAGCATAAAATCACTAGAACCGTTATTATAAGCGATGTAGTCGATCCGCTCTTGATCGAGGACACACACTCGCACTTCCGAGACCATGTCGGTTCCGGCTCTCAACTCTGGACCTATTGGTTATCAATATAGAGCATTGCTCTAATTCTTTAAATGCTTTTATTTTTATGCAAAGTAGATATTAAAGAATTGGGTTAATATTTATTCGAATATTCTGCTATCTTTCAATTATAGTACTTTCTAAGATATTCAAAAGAAGTTGACATTCCATTCATATCTGAACAGTGTGATTAGTTCTACCAGTTATCCACTTGAGTGAATATTGAGAAGCTACAATTAATCAGACTAAGCTGATCTTTCGAGAGCTGTCAGCACGTGCTCCAATTCATTTGTCACATTGAGAATCTGAGACGATAGGATTATTGGGCAATACCGTATGTGGTATGCATGAATATGCAGTGCAAGGTGGGAGGAAGATCGAGCTACTATTGGCGATTCCTCCAATGCCGGCCTGCTTCCTGGGACAAAACGTGCAGCAAGGATTCATTCGTGCAACTATCGGTGTTAGACATCTCGCTATCTGGAGCACCGGTGATTGCGGTACTGTTACCTTGACACTGACCAGAATATGCATAGATGAATGCGAGGATTAAGGACGCGATAGTAGTCACGCACTGATGCTTGTTATTACTCTCTCTAACAATGACAATATCTTTGTAATCTATAAATTTCAAAATACTTACTTTATATGAAATTTTGACATAAAGCAATGATTTAATAATTATATGAATTATTTCGAAGTTTATTTCTACAAAATACATAATTGCGAAGGTATTCCATAACATTGAATATCTCGATCGGTGTTTCCAGGAGTGGTAGGGTGTAGCCAATTGATTTGGTTGATCGCGTGACTTAAAATCGCATGTATTTCATATTGGCAACGAGCGGCCTTGGCGAAACATTGTAAAACATCGGGAGGTGCAATTTCTCGCTTGTACGGCTTGGCCCCTGAAAGAGAGTTAAAACACAAGTTCACGGCTGAACAGAAACGTGGTATGCGATAGGACTAGCTGAGGGTAGGTGCGAGGCGCGAGCGAAGAATGCAGAACGAAACGATGAAGATCGTTCGGTGCCACACGAGCGACTCTGCTGGGACGAAATACGGGAAGAAGACGAATCATCTTGAATCTGGATGCAAAGGGTTCGTTGATTCCACCGGAACCAGCAAATTCACCGTGAAATTCCCTTCGTTGTAGTTGGATATCATTGCACCACTATATTCTCTTCATAGCACTGTTCTCTTCCCTTTTATTCCCAACTTAATTCCCTCGAGAACCTCTTCATTAAGTGTTCCCTCGCTTCGCAAAATAATTACGTACCGTCTATTGAGTTATTAGTCCTGTAAGTGGCCGGGTTATTGTTCCAAATTACCCGGGGAAAAAAAGTACAAGAGTGTCGCAATCGTAATTCTAAAAGGATTCTCACCTCTCCCTTTTCACAGGATTAAAGGACAACTCTGCAATTTCTTTAACGCGTCGTGTAATTCCTATTTCTGAAGTGGCGCGCGCGCGTATTCACGCAACGTACACCATATAGCTGCATTAGATGTCCTGTTTCCGTTTGAGCGTCCTCCCTTTATTACAGGATATGACTGCGATCCCCATGTGGCGTCTATTAATAGCGGACACGACGGCACTTAGAATTAATAATTTCCTTTGAAAGATCCTCTTTTCCAATAGGAATTCGCATCTTACCCTGTCGTTACATTGACTATATCTTACAGATAAATATCTTCGATATACACACACATATATATATATATATATATATATATATATATATATATAAAAAAAAAGAAATATGACATTTATCGAAGATTGATCGAGATATTGGGGAAGTTAATGTGCCAGTAAGAGATAAGTGGGATTGTTAAGGTGGTCGTTAAGATCGGTGGTATGTGTTTGGTGGTATCGGCGTGGAGGAAACGGTATCTTCTACCCACGACGCCTCGCAACAGCGGAACGAGGCGTCGAGGAACAGAGGAGCAGATAGATCGCAGACAATCCTGGCGAGGTAACACTCTCGTGATCCCGAGCGGTGAATACCAGCACGGATTCGTTGGTTGGGGGTTAGTATAGTTACTTTGGAGGGCCGTGCTTTATCCTGTTGCTGCCGCTGGCCAAGAGACCCGCGAAGAACCGCTTGGCCGTGATTAATTAAGCGTCGGCGGTTCGATGTAACTCGAGGATCGCGCTTCGATGTAAGCGGCGATGCGCCACAAAAAAAAAAGGAGCCGAGTAACTCGAGGCCGCTGCCGACGCCGAGCGAAGTAAACTACGTAGCAGCGCGTGCTCGTACTTTATGCGAAATATGCTACATGTCCGTCGATCCGGAAGACATAGCCGAATGTTCGACCTTCTTTCAGAAGGCCTATTAACATACACTAGTTTAACTAGAGCCAACATTTCCTATTAGTACGAAAGTGTAAGAGAAACGGGTGTCGATCGACTTCTAATTGGAGCGATCCTACCTTTTAGTGAACAGTGGAACTCTAAGTCGACTAAGTGACTATCAATATCGAGTCCAAGCACTTTTTCCTTTAAGATCGAACAAGATACCAGAGACTGAGAGACACGACACGCATAGGAACCCTGGTACATGCGCGAAAGATCGTACTGTGTTCCGTGTCCTGTACCAGCAGTGTTACCCTCCCTCTTCTTGCTCTTCTTGTTCGGCAGCATGCGAAGCCTCCGCCCACCCTATCTCCTCGCGCGCCCTCTCTTCATTTACTTAATAGCCGTGCGAGTACCGGAAGGTTGCCGGATAATGCTCCATAAATTGCCGGAGATTAATCCGGTCGAGCATCCGCAAGGAACCCTCGCCAATTTCTACCGCGCTCGAAACAACCTTCAATGGACCACCTGAAATTCAGGTAAAAATCTTCCCAATACTTGTTTTATCTTAGTCGACTTTTAAAAGAATTCAAACCACCTAGAAATACATGCTCGAGTTCCTTGGAGAACGATTTCTACGAACGATTGAAACTGAATGAAAGAGAACACACGATTGAATAATTGTAGGGATCGTCGGAGTAATAATTACCACTTCGAAGGAAGAACGGAAGGATTCATAGCAGACTCTCCTTCTCATTATCGAATTGCAGCGCATGCCGATCGCTCGTGGTTTCACCGCGAAATCCGGATTCCATCTCGTTAGAGCCACTTCTCTAATAGCGCTAGCCATTCAGTTGAGCGCACGATTCTAGAGGCTCTCTTCCCGATTCTCGACGAGAGAACCCGCGAATACTTGGGCCAATTCCATCAGGGAATCTAGAGCCAATGCGTTTTCACCTAACTACGCACAAATGCGATGTTAACCTGGAATGCCATCGATATTGATAACAACAGTCGACTTCACCATACAATTATATCGAACCTTTATTACTATCATTTACATTAATCCTGTAATATCTATTGTTTTCTTTCCATCTATATTTATAATTTCATCCTAGCTTTTCAATCCACTAAAATAGTTACAAAATACTAGCAATTCTCCTTCATTAAAAATGTTGACTCCAACTATTTTTATTTACGTTGATGCGTCGGTTGCGTGCGTTGTATCTGACATACCAGGGAATTCTCTTAGTGAGGATATTCCGGAGTAGCGACGCCGACCGTCGGGCAAAAAGTGCGCCTTCATAATGCGTCGCTTCCTGCGATCTAGCGAGGCGAAGACAAAGTAAGTAAACTCTCCCGCGGCGGATTCTGCTCTCACGTTTGCGGAATAGAGCAGGCGCGTGACAAACTACGGACGAAGGCAGTAATAGCGGCTGCGTATACATGTATGGTGTACGCGGCAGTTAATTAAGACGAGAGAGCGAGAGAACGCTGGCAAGCGTAGCCGTTAACGGGAGAGTGTTCGAGATCCGTGGAAGAAGGGTTTGATGTAATCCTGACGTAAGAAAAAGGAAATATTATGAAAAGAAAGGCTATCAATTATCTTGATTGATAATAAAATTCAAGGAAAATCTCATTTCTCTTCTGTCTTCATTCCACGTATTCTTCCGGTCAATGTTCCATCATTACAAGTGATTCTTTTTCAAATGATTCGCGTTATGCTTCTGAGCTGTTGGTAGCGGTACCGTTCCCTGGTTCGCTTGATTTTTGGGTCAGTTTTCGGCGAGCCGAGCCCATCATTACTCGCTCGAACCCGTTCATTACCAATTCGTTTTGGAGGACAGACACAGTTTCAATTGCATGGAATGTTCCCTCCTGAATTTATCCAAGCAGTGCGAATGATTTGGTTTGAGACTGTTGCGGAAGAGACGTCTCGATGATTGCAACGTCAGTATTATCTGATACCGAGGCGTACGATGCAGCCGGTAATGATATACGCGGGAAGAGTAAAAGGTAACGGTAATTAGATAGCGCGTACGCGCTTGGCGAGCTTCTGTCATATTAGCAGTGCGAGTCGCCGATTTATACGAGATTCTACTCGCCGAGATCCGATCTTCATGGTGCTGATACTCCTGCGGATGCTGGCGTCTATGTTTAAAAGCCATGCCGCTTGGAGGCATCGATGCTCCTTACTGGAAAGACTCTTTCCACACCACTAGCAATCGCTGACTCGAAGATAACCAAGTGATGAAGGTCAATCTTCCTTATCCACTCGTCGAGCAATTAACTGCCAGGCATCAAAAAACATGCGAGATCTCTTTAAGATAATCGAAACAACTCATCCGGATGAAACTGCTAATTTCTATTATCAAGACCTTGAAAACAGTGTGTAAGATTTGTCGGTGGATAATATTGAGACGTAGATTCCCGTGAGAAATTCTTGTTAAGTAAGTCTATGCGGTTCCTTAACTTCATTAAGTGCTAGTTTTCTATAGTATGGAATCACCTCGCGTAAGATAGTTGCCATTCAACTCTGGTTGATGGAAGAAATTCATTTTCCTTTCTACGTCTAGGCCGACAGTAGAAGCATTATAACACAATAATGGTCATGTAACCAAAGAGGCCTCGCTACCGAGAAACGCGTGGGATTACAGTTACACGTTGGAAATGATGCTATAATATAACACCTATAAGAGAGTCTGCCTGCTAATTATCATCACCGTTATCATCCATACTGTTAGCTGTGAACCAGCAGGATTCCTCGATGAAGTTTTACTTTCGGGCAAGTCTGTCTCATCTAAAGAATGCTGTGTCAAGACAGTTCAGAGAAACAAAGTGTGTCTCTACGAGTGTAATTGTAGCGGTAGCAGCGATCCATATCAAATGCGACCTCTTATCAGGTGCGAACAAACCGTGCGATTAGTATTACGGTTTCTTGGAGTAAACTGGCGTTGAGAAGGGCTCGAGCCAGATGATATCTGTCGTTGAGTCTGACTCGGTCTTGACCCCCCACTTTCAAGGAAAGATCCACATTCCTGAAGTATCCGAGACCTGTTATTATCCTGTTGCACGGAGAGAAAAGATGACAAGCGGAAGTTGATGAAAAAAATGTGTTTGTTTATGAAGTAGAAGGAAAAAAAATGGGAGCGGTCAAAGATGGAAAAGGAGGGAAGAAGGGAGAAAAAGGTGAGGACACGCGAGAGAGGTTTTGATACCGTAATCCTCTTTTGTCAGGGCGACACACGCGTGGCACCTCGCGTGCCCGTCGCCCGTCGTTCGCCCATTGTCCCCTCCTTTCCTCAATTAATAAAAGTACTGCAAAAAACGGGATCGCCATTGTAATTAAAGCGCGGCCGCGATACGGAAGTCAGTGCTCTATCTGGGCAAGCAACCTCTCGCGCCAGAACGAACGAACGAACGAACGCCGCGCCGTGCCGCTCGCCTTGTCAGGAGAGAAGGACCACTCGCTGGGGCAGTCGTTTTATGTAGAAGAGGAAGAAGATTGCGATAGCAAGTAAGCAAAGTGGGATGCTAGAAAGTCGAGAGAGGATGACAGAGAGTGTGGAAGAAAAGGAGTTGGACACTGGTCACGCTTCATGCCAATTTAACTCACTCCCTCGGCCCTCCAGGACCGTCGCGCGCACCTTACACAAGTAGCCGACTACAAAGTATAACTGGAAGAAGATGGAAGAACACTGGAATGCGAGGGAATCTTTCTTTTTCATTTATTTATAAGAGCATAAATTATGACCGATGGTTTAGTCAGTCGTAAATCCTGAATTAAATCGCTTCCTCGTTGCATCCTGCTAAATCCGACAGTTCAACCCCAGGGATAAATGACTGTTTCCAGTACAAGGAGGAAGGGAAACTGGCTCGAGTCAGAGAGTCAGTTCGCAGGGAAAGAGTGAATGCCGTTGTGTAATTCCGGCATTCCATCCAAGGCCCTTTTTGCCGGACTGTGAGCTATACTTGAGTGAAGGAGGGCCGCCACCGCCGCCGCCGCCGCCGCCGCAGTGAGAAAGCGACGAACGGAAGGAAATAGTAGAAAATTATGAATAGCGCGGGAGTCAGCGAGGTTGAGGAGGTGGAGGATAGAAGGAACAAAAAAGTTTTACGCCGAGGGCAACGAGCGAGTGCGAGTGAACCGGATGGCGAAGCGACTTTTTCAACGGCTTAAACGCACAGTGTATACTGACGCGACACCCGAGAGCACAACGGTGTACCGTTTTTTTCCATCCGACACTCTTACCAAGAGGACTCTTGCCTTTCAATTTACATCCCATTCAAATCATCAGATTTATCTCTCGCATCTTTGTAATGAAAACCTCGCCAAATTAGCCAATAATTCACTCCACCCTACCCACTGGAATCTCATTTAAGATCCGTCACATTGCCTTTACTGGAAGTCTATTTCTGTAGGCGATAATTACATTCTACTAATGACGAGGGCTAATTTAAGTATGGATTATTTATAATTAGGAAAATCATGTAATAAATATCGCAGGCGATGGTATGTAATAGGTGCAGGAGGCTATGGTATAGAATTTATAGAAGTGATTGGTATCAGTGAGAGGATCGGGGGTGCCGCGCCGCTTGGATTCCCCTTCCAACTAATAAGAAGCCAAGGATGTTATCTAAATCAATGAACCGGACGAAGTGGGCGACTACGGCATACTCGCACTATCACACCTCTCTTGCTCCCCCTCTGTTTTCCTATTCCGATCAGTAATCCCGCTAGAGGAATTTATATGAGCTCGCCGTGATTTATATAGCACACGAAGAGTGTAATACTGCTTGTGGTAGGATTACGCAAGAAACGTCCTCTCCTCGATTGAAGAATACCTTGTCGCACATACTCTTGTGTTGTAGTTGTTGAACCGCCGACACTGTCTGATCAATCGCACGCGCGAAGATCGATCAGTCAGTGTTGAACAATTTTTCATAGTTAGCTAGAATGACGGTGTGCAAGTGCTCCTGACTACTTCAGAGACCAGTGCTTCCTTTAGCTGCGTCATCAACACGTAACTATCGAGATCTATTTATATTTATATTGAAAGATACAGAGCATCTTATCAATACAAACACTTCAATAGCAATCTGCGAACAATGACGAAGATATGATTTAGATCGAATAGTAACAAGATATTCATTTGTAACGAATGAATGGAAAGTTCTAAGGATGAAGTCCTGTCGAACACTTTCACGAGACATAAGTGACGACAGGCAAAGAGACTGGGAATGTAATGCTAGGTGGAAGATGCTGGGCTTCTCTGTAAATACGGAGCGGCAATAGGATCGATAGCTTCCATTCGGAATGATTTCCTCTGGCAGAGCCGCCGCGGCAAGAGAGGATCGCGGCGACGCCTCTCTCGACGGGCCGATGCACCGTGTCGAGCGTGACACAAGCACCAACCGGATTCCTACCCCGTTCTCTCGTCCCACTGCATCCTCCTGCTCTCATACGCTTTTTACCCCGCTCGTCCGTGCGTGAACCCTTCCTCTCACGTGCCTTCTCGGCCAGTATATGCAAGTGTATCGCCCATTTTATTATTAGAGACTGGATAGAAACTCGAAGGAGAGAAGGAGGAGGCTAACGCGACTGGACAAGCGTACGTGCGAATATACGCTGTATATACTGCACCACTATTCCTACGAACCACATGGAGAACCCGCTCTTCTCCTCCTTCTTCTCCTCCTACTCCTCCTTCCTTTGCCAAGCGAGTTAATGTCCTGGTAATGGATAGTGCCAGTATTAATAGATACCAGTCTCCGTTTCCCCGAGAGACTTAACCGGAGGAAACGATGCCACTTTAACCCTCTCGTGAGACCAATAAGAAAAAGGTGATGACTTTTGTAGCTGTAATCAAAAGCCTGATTTTACAGTAAAATTCAGAGTATTCTTTGGTAATCTTCGATCCTTTTTTCAACTATAAAACCTCGGCTATTTCAGCGAGAATTTCTACTGGAACTATCCCTTTGTATCGTTGGGATAGAAATTCCTATGAGATCCATTCCAACACGTCTCTCTTGAAGTTGAAGTATTCCAGCTCTCGGCCTGGTTCACTTTTCGCCGGTAGCATATTTTACGAGCTCTAAAGGCACCTATCGGCTCCCAGAAATACCAGCGCGGATAGTAGCTGGGCGCTTCAGTCGACGAAGCACGAAAGTGAAGCACACCAAGCGGGGGATGAGGAGGAGTTGTAAAGAGGAAAGCACTAAAATGGATAGTTTTGAAAGGCGGGGGTAGGGAAGTTGTAGCTCTATGGTTGCGTTGTGCTCTCTTTCTTTACTTGCGAGGAAATGCCGAAGGCCGAGCGACCAGTTTCTGTTACCGGTGACTCTCGAGTCCAAGGTCCGCGCACTTCTCCTTACCCGCGACCTTGAAAGACCTTGAAGAGAGCCGCGGCTACAAGACGCGTGTACAATCTTCGCGCACCTTCGACTTCACATACACGCTTTTGCACGCATCTCTCTGCCTACACACGATCACTTCGATATCCCTTAGAATTATACCGTGCGATTCTGTTCGCTGGGAAATTGTATCGGGTTATCTTTGCTCCTGATCTCGATGCTCGTCGCGCTGATTTCTTGGGATTTAATTGGGCGGCGAAGAATGCTCAGAGGAGATGCCAGGATTCAGGATAAAGGTGCAATTATTTGGGAATTAATCGATCCCTGACTCCTTCCAGCAAGATACAAACTAAAGTATCGGTAGAGTAATTAATTAAGGATGCAGTAAATAAGTAATGCGAAACTTGGTGAATGTTTAAGTATGTTTGTGTCGAAAGTTCGTTGAACCCCAGTGAGTATAAGCTCGGTGTTTCACTGACGAAAGCAGCCAAGTTCTTCGCGTTACGTTACACACGACACTCGAGCCGTACATTGCACAGAAGTAAAAGGCAAAGACTAATGACCGAGGGAAATAGTGAGGAGTAACAGCAGATACACAATCAAAATGGCATTCATCCTGGCCTTGCTCAAAGGAAATAGGATACACGCTGATCCCCATGACACTTCCAGGAACACAGCGCGGACCTTTCGCCTGTGTCCCGTTCGAGTGGCTCAGGGTGTCCAGCGGAGTACGTGGACCTATTTGTTACTTGAGCGCACGTGCACTCGATCCACCGTATTAAAACTATACAAAAAGACATTTGCCATAACGAAATAAAATCGAAAAAGTTACTTTTCCCACTAAATAAGCCTTCGAGTAAAGATGAAAAATTTCTTGCATTTCCTTGATGAATGCTGGGAAAGGTGGACGCTAATTAGATTCACCGATAAGTTATGGCAGTCACGTGAAGGGCAATTAGCCTGCCTACCATCGTATTATCCTGGTAAGCGGATAACCAGTATCCTATCGACAAATCATATCTTTAAATTACTACGTGGTTACTGATCGCGTACAGCGATACGCTCTACATTGAAGTCGACTGATGAAGACACTAGCGCTTGAAGAATGAAAAATAGATGGACTCATTACTCATCGAAAGGATATGCCAATCCAGTTTCAGGTATATAAGAAGAACTAACTATAAATTCCAGTGTAAGGAATGTCATACGGCGCGAGTAGTATAAGTCAGTCATATGTCAGCCGTGAGAGTGAAGTGAAAAAGGAAGGTTCGAGTGTTCTACATTTAATGAAGTATAGAATGAAGTATCATTGATCGATCTTTTATTGGAGAAGCTATGTATTTAAATCGATACAAACGAGTGGATAACGAGGCTGTTGGGGCAATCTACGTTAATCAATCTTAGTCGGTGAAGAGAATGTCGTAGGCAGTGGAATCGGAGAGTGGGTCCTGGTTGTATCATAAAGGCGCGTGTGGCTAAGGTTTAGACCGGGAGCAGCGGGATCCTCGGAGCGTGTCGTCCCGTTCGCGATACGCTTGACGTGGACCAGCGACAGACACACAGCAACAGCGGGAGAAGCTGCTGGTGACATCCGAGACTCCCCGTCACTTCCTCCTCCTCAGAGTTTCCTCATTCCACTGCGAGCAGCACTCTCTCCCTCTCCCTCTCGCTCGCCGCGCTCCTCGCACCTCCCTTCTCACTCTGACACACGCACACTCACTCAGTTCATACCGCAGAAACTTCTATCTATCTCTACCTGCTACAAATTCGTTGTTGTTGTCGTTCCTCTCTCGCTATCTTGACCACGTTTCCCTGCCCGTTTTGCGGCTTTCTCTGCGGCCGGCGTCTGCCACACTCGTACTGTTGAATGTCGCTCCAACCAGCGAATAGGAAGAAAACGTACACGCGTCTCTAGATCGACTATTCAACAGGCAGGGATTATATGGAATTCTAAGGCCCCCAGAACTGTGGGCGGATAATACAACTTCCCAGATGAGAGAGTCGCCCGTTAAACCAGTTGCAATTTCCTACGGCCATTCGGCGACAGATATATCTGCAACATCGAGGATCGTACTTTCTTGATACGCCTAGACGAGCAAGTATTCTGCTTGAAGTAACATAGATGATCTTATGAGGAAAACGCGTTATCGAGATAGTAATGGAAGGGAACTCTTCCGCAACATAGTATCGCTATCCTTGGTGAATTCCTAACCACGGGAATCTCTGGTATTATCGAGCGATACCCTTTTTTTTTTTTTTGCTAGGATGCTTCTCGACGAGGATGTCAAAGATCGAATGAGGCCAATTCTGTCGGCACATGATGTAAGTCTCGACTAACTGGACAAACCGATGCCTCGGCCGCCTATCTGCTCTCGCGTGAAAAACGACGACAAGCCTTTAATCCACACGGGTATCTGCGTGTCCAGCGTGTCGAGGGCCGTCTTCTCCGACAGGATCATCCGAACGAGCCAATTATTCCAGGCAGCCAGAAAGGGACGCGGCGACACGCGGGCGCCCGTCGTTGACGATTCCCATCACGTGCGTGTCTCACGAGCGCGTATACCAAAGCACGTCGTCGCTCCAATTTAGAAGAGCACTCGCGCGAGAGAGCGAAAAGAAGATAACAAGTGGCAGCATTCGTCCTTCCATTCGTCAGCGGCGCCTTCGAACGCTAGGGAAGAAGGACACAGGAAAAATTAGTGGTAGCTAAAGCAACGTCACTGGGAAAACGAACGAGGGAATATCTTATGGCCAAGCCGCACCCTAACATCCCTTATCAATCGAACCACAGAAAAACATAATCGAACCCAAAGCAATAATATCTTTTTATCGACTAACTTTCCCAACAAAACTCGAACTTCTCATTTTACGGACGTAAATAACTCGAAGCCCTATACTTTTAATGACGGTCGGCACGCATCATTGGAAGGCGTCTCGAGCAATGTTCTTACCAGCGCAAACAATTAGCTCTCGAGGCTAGGATGCAACAATGTGTGTACACGGAGGAAAGACAATGCCTGGTTTTTCTGGTCTTCATCGAGGGAGAGCGTAGGCCCGTTTTTCCTTCGTTACGAACAGAGAATGGCGGGCTCGACACCCGATGAGATATGACTTGCACGAGTAATCTTCTGGCGGAGACTGCGTGCAAAAGAGAAAGAAAGAAGCAGACGAGATGACTCGAAGACGAACCAAACTAACGACGATAAAGAAGACGAACAACTATGGCGCGGTAACTCGACGAGGAGTTTGACGAAAGGTGGACCTGCTATAAACAGAGGATGCTGGAGAACAGCAGCAACAGCAGACCGATTATCTCTTGGAAACTAGCGAGAAAGCATTGGGAAACAAAGGTGAGGAGAGTTGCGGGCGAACGCGCGTATACTGCGGCAAAAAGTAAGATAAAGTCAACTGCAAGGGGCATTGAAAAAGCGACAGCTAGTACGCTCAAGGAATAACAGGAGCTAAGAAGAGCGCAGCAAGAAGCTGCGCTCTCGAAAGAGCCAGGATCAAAATAAGGATACGTAAGAAGGAGTCTCTGGCGTACGTATGTTAAGGATCGTGTCTTGGCGTAGAGGAAGCGCCCTGTTGGATTCGCGATGCAAACAAATATCTTCACGCAACGACGTTACCTTTACAAGTGGGCATCAGCGTGTATAGAGTGGTGTAGCCATAGCGTAGATCGCTCTCTGCCTCGGACTCCTTCGAAGCCCGCTCTCTCTACGAGAGCAACAAATATCTGGTGTCCCGGGCGTTGCATGACTCCCGGCGGAGAGTCACGAGTACATACTCGTCCCACCTTTTCTCTCGCCGGCGAGTCATCGCTAAATCGTGATCTTACAATTGATGTAGAAGAAACCCTTGCAATTTGTTCACTGGAAACATCATCGATTGGACTATGAAATTAATTAATCTTATTTAATGATATTAATTTAATAAATCAGATTTCCTATTTAATCTTATCACGAAATTTCTTAGGAAAAGCTAGCCTGTCGTCGAACTGCTTGCGTCAATGCGTGTTCCTAGACGATTGAAAAATTCTGTGGTTCTGGCTGAAGGGAAAGTCATTCCTTTTGCTTGCAATGTCGAGCTATCAAGCTCTATCGTCGAGAGTCTAGCTAGCGCGGAGGGATATCGCCCGCAACCCTGTGAAAAAAGGAATAGGGTGCTGATGGAGGAGGCTGGGATCACGGATGGCTGCTGGCACATAATGCAACCGCATTCAGCTTGATCAGAGAAGATGCTTGTAATGGCAGAGCGGCGAAGGCCTTCGAGAGTAAAGAGTTCTCGTTGTAACAATATCGATTCATGTTGAACAATGCTATCAATAAAGCCGTATTAATCAAAGAGTATAATCACACGTTTTCTTTTCTCTATTTTTTCTATATTTCTATAATTTTTCCCTAATTTCCAAGCAAACCTTACCCTTTCCAAAGCAGTAACCATTTTCGATAATAAATCTTTCTTCCTCACGAAAGATAATAATGATTCCGATCGATTTCCTGATGTAATTTCTCCGCGGCGGCGTGCCAGCGTTGCGTTACTTATGAATGGCCATCTATTGTGCTCGGTGGATAGAAGAAGCGGGACGGAAAGTAAGAGGAAGAAGGTAAGAAGTGCGCGGCGAAACAAGAGGCGGAATGCCACTGTCTTCCGGGGTGGTAGTCCGTAACTACACAAGTCCGCATGCATTTATATAGCGGGCGCGCGATACAGAAAGGCCTCTTCGAAGTTCCAAGTACTTAAGAGTGAGGCTTCCAGTACGATTTATTTGCGGATTATGAATATTTATCTGTCTCTCTGCATTGTCAAGACTATCCCATAGGATCGCATTCCCATTAAGTGCTCTGAGAGCACCGCAATCGTGAGTTACACTCTCAGGTTCCAACTCACGAGTAGGATCAGCTCGTGCTGAGGAAGCACCGAGTGTCATTTCGAAAGGTAGCAATGGTCGATGTAATCTTAAGCGGGGGAGGTTGATTTGAAAATCGAATGAAGCTACTTGTAAGCGCATCCTGCTCAAGGAAGCATAGCCAAGAGAATTCGGGTAGATAGTCAAAGTTTGCCAAGGTGGTATAAGGCCACCCGGGTATCTTCTACAATATTCCACCACACTTGGTAGCGAGTTGGAGAAACCCTTTGAATCAAACATCATAAGAGATCACTTCCTTACCCGGCATATTGTTGCAGCATAAGCGAGCCCTTTCTTTAACTTTGAATCTTCAACTTTGAAACAGTTGTTACGTGCAGATTTTTGAGAGATATACCGTGCGTTCAACTGGCGAGCGTGCATACCAACTGCGTGACTTCCGGGCACGATAGAATGCAACAAAGTTAATGCGCATCGCCTAAGAAATACTGATGCCGTTGCTCTGCCTCCGATGCACTCCTCTCCGACCGAGCACTTTGTAATTACAAGTACATAATGCGGGGCCCGCAGCCTTCCTTCCTCTCAAATATCTCTGCATAGATACATTCTGAAAGTGATGCCACTTAAAGCAAGGGACAATTGTCCTAGGAGAGCTAGCATCCCTACAGGATATGAGGAAGCAAGTATGTAGAATGATATCGAATACGCGGCTTGGTGGGTTCGATCTTATTGGATCACGCGTATGGTTGGGTGTGTTAAAAGGGGAATAGAGGATCTTTGTTTGCCGATCGGCGAGTTGCCGATGGCGAAACGAGCTCCATTAAAGGTTAAAAGTACCACTAGGTGTAGGAGAGAGGATTGCGATTGCAAGGGTCCTTCAAGGATTTATAACCCTTTGGCGAGAGGGTTCTCTATATTACGTAGTTTCCGAGGCGAACGAATTGTGGCCTCTTTCCCGCACAAATCGCACCGACTCTTCTCTACGAAGCGAGTGGGAGGATGGAGATGAAGCCGGAGATGGAAGAGTACTCGGCGAAGGTGGTGCGCTCGCTCAAGTCGGCGAAAGAAATAACTCATGCTAGCGGAGCGCTCCATTGGCATCGGTTGAATATATTGGCGGAAAGTTGGCGTATACCGCTTGGTAGGCTGCTGGCTGTCGGCGCTGCCAGCTGGCTCGACAGGGTATGCCCTTTGAATCGACCGAGACGAAGGTGGCCTCTCTTCCAGCGGAGAACCGGGGAAGTGCAGTCCTAGCCACCAGTTCCTTTCGGGGAACACAGAAGCGCATAAGCGCGACCAGATCGAGTGTATGGAGCGGGTGCCACTGGTACTTCCGGGCTCCTAGATACACGCGTCGCTACGACACAAGCATCCTTTTAAGTGGTGCCGACCCTTTTACGGACTCCCACCGCTCCCATCATTTTCGTGGACCGATAAAACAATACTCCAAGTCGCCCCCATTAATGTCACGATCTTTCTTTACTAGTTAATTAATTAAACAAATGATCTTCTCAATCTTAGTATATCCAAGTTATCCTTGAGCTTTCATAAGACTCGAGGCAGATATGCTTATACATCCGATGTTACGTTCCTCGACGCCTGTCCAAACCTTTTCACCCCTGGTCTCTCACGCGAGATCACAAACCACCCGCGATGAGATGCGCTGGACCAGCAGAGTTCGCCAGTGCGTATGCAGTCGAGAGGATGATGACGCTCTCGGTGACAGAGATGGACATGGTCGACGCAGGGATGCACCCTGACGAAGCGAGTGTAACAGCGAACGAGCAGACTCGATCCTTCCTCGAGTAGTCTATAAATAGCCTTGTTCGAGCGGCGTGACCTTGGCGAAGAATCACCGATAGAACCCACCTGAATCTCGAGATGAAAAGGATGAGGTCTGACTGATGTAGAAAGACGCGCGCGCGCGCGAGCGCGCGAGCGGTGTATCTCTTTGTATGCATATAATGAGGGAATTGCGATGTGTAATTCAGTGCTGGGCCGGTTCCGCCCTCAATCTTGGCACGGCGCGTCATGCCGACACGTTCCTGCGAACGCAAATTCAATATCGAATGAACACAACCCGGCGGCAAATCGCAATTGATAGATGTCTCGAGGGATTGCAAGTAATGGTGCGGAAGACCGACTCCAATGGTTATGGAGTCCTGGCGCTCACTGGGATTATTTTTAAACGTCGAGGAATGTCTTTGGAGATTCGTATGCGCGTTGTGTGCCATTGCCAGCCGCAGGTCGAAGGGAGAAGGAGAAAGAGAAGGACTGTGAGAACGAAAGCCGAGTGACAGCGGAAGTTCTTGAAAAGACCAGAATGCATGATAGCCGTAATGAAGTCGCGGATAAGCTAGCCCTTAAACTGTATTTATCGCAGTGCAATTGGATAGTAGAAATGAACTCGAGCGGAAGGGGCTAAGATAATAAAAGTAGAAACGAGCGGATAACGAGATGAACTCTCCTAACTTTTCTTAACTCTTCCCGGTAAGTTCAACGGCTGCCGCTCATACTACTTAAGCCGAATAAGGTTAGCACGGAATCAATGCCAGACCAGCCTATCGCTTGTAACTGACATCTCGCTCATATGAAAATTACACCAAGGATATACGATATCTCGCCAGGACTTTAATGAGAACTGCTTGGTTGCTCTATTCAAGCTTGTCCCAATGGATATCCTTGCTGTCTAAACCGAGCAAAACCACCGCCACCACCATCAGAAAATAATCGCTAGAAGAGTAACCCTGGCACGTTGTACGCGTGGCTAAGGGTTTCGCCACGAATTCTCGGTGTTCCGACGTATAATTTACGGGCCAATGACTAATAGCCACAATTATCGTCGCCAAGGAGCATACCGAGAGGGATTAACGACGACGAGGAAGCCTGTTGGAGGAATCAACGAGAGTTGGTAGGTACTGGAGGGGTCGCCTGTTGATCCTGGGTAGGCGAGCACTCGCTCAGGAGGAGTGTTGAGGCAGCCCTGCCTCTTGGCGAGGGAACATTGTGAGTCCTTGACCGACCCTGAACCCATGCCAGTGGAAAGCCGAGTGGTGCCTCATTGGCCGGCAACACAGAAACTCGGGAAGAGCAGCAGCGGCGGCGGCGGCGGCGGCGGCGGCGGCGGCGGCAGGGATGGAGAACGAGGAAAGAGATGAAGCCGATGCCTTTGAAACCGACGGACTAAAATACAGTGATTACGCCGGAAGGAGGAGACGAGGTCTCTCGCGTAGGTGGAGGATAGCTTGAATCGTCGGGGAATCAAAGAGCCCGCAGGAATCGAGGGCCACCTAGACCCGGGTGCTTACCCTATCCGCCATTTCCCTCATTTATCCAACTTCCCTTTACTGGCTACTTCATCGATTCGCCGACTTCAATAAACACCGTCCAACAGGCAGAGGCACTTTGTACACCGTCAAATACAAGGCTTTTTCCTGCTTTGAACCCGGTAATGAGGAGCCGCGGTCCTTAAGGTCGGACTAATAGTCGCTAGGAGAATGAGACGTTCGTTGTCGGGCCAGCCGAACATGGTGAAAGGTAATTAACGACGGATGGTACAATGGAGTGTAATCATAACGATTACCGCAACTGGCGGGAATGTCGAAGAGGTGTGCACGCACGGATGCAAATGAGCTTTGTGCGTACCAGCAATAGAAACGACCTTTCTCGTCCTTTCGACTTCCTTCGACGCTCCGCTTCTCTGCTCTCCCACACTTGTGCCGCATGTCCGCGCCACATCGCTGGGGACTCCCGTTCCAAGCTAGACTCTCTTTTCGTCGGGAACCCTAGTTTTCTAACGGTACCGGGACACTCCGAGCGAATCGAATGGAGAAACCGGTACGCCACCTGGGCCGAAAGCCGATCACTGTATCGAGAGTTGGCAATGATTTTGGCCCAGATTTTTCGACGCGATAACAATGGACGAAAAGAGTTGTAAGATTCGCACGACAGGGAGATGAAAGAATTGAAAGAGAGTGAGAGAGAAATCTTTGGATCAAGACTAACGCTGCTTAGCGAGAGTCATGTTTTTTTTCGTGAAACGTGAGACGCCAGGCATCAAGGATGCAGTCACGGCCTGGATCTGCTTTTTACTTGCTGTAACAAATCGGTAGCAGCAAGGAGGCACGCAAAACGCAAAAAGCTCCTTGCGAGTTTCATAGGAGAAGAACGTTCCCTCCGATCTCCTTTCTTTCGGGTTTAAATTATCCATGCTACTCTCAGCACATCTTCGTTCCGGTTTTTCATTTAATCCGACGTGCCGCCGCGATTCCCTGGAATCAACGCCGTGAAATGCTCGCGGCGGCCGGATGCTTTACCGCCTCTACCCCGGAATTAATTGTCATGGAAAGTCCACGCTGCGTTGCGTAATGTCTGCTCGTTCTTACGAGAACTTCGACTTCCCTCGAGAAGAAATTCACCATGTTTCTTTTACCAAAGATCATCCCTATGATGCTGTATACCTTCCATAGTATCTTAGAGAACTTCTTCCGCTCATTTCTTCCAAGGATCTATTACTGGTTCGAAATGAAAGCATACCACTTAATGTAATACATTTTCTTACACTATCGACATGTAATATTTATACCAGATCTTCGCATATGCAAATAGAGATATGTACATGCATATAAAAACTATGTCAGAAAAAGTTGGAAGTGCCTCATCATTGAAATAGGTAGTCTTCGAGCGAAGCCGTTAACTCCCCGGTGTGTTCGAGGTTCGCTCGATGAGGGCCGTGACTGAAAGGTCTCACCTTAACATCTGACATCAACTTCCACAGGGTTCATCGCACATTGGTGCACGATCGAGCGAGCCCAATGCGGCCTCGGGTTCATCGTGGCCACAATCCTTTCTCATATGCAGAGACTCCCTTTCCATACTTCTCATACCATTTTCGCGTCAATCTTCCAAAGAATCGTACGAGTGGAATGTTAAGTCGTCCTTAAAGAACTGACAAGTAACCGACAAAGCTGAAGCTACTGATTTCAGTAGGTTAAGACCACGTGAGCTTCCTGAGTTCACGTGGGCAAAGGTGATAAAAGGGGGCGCTGCGGATACAAGGATTGACTAAGCACGAAGGTAAAGCGGTGGAATTAAATCGCCGTGGATATCACAATTAAGCAGTTAACCCTACGGTGACCCTGGTGTCAGGAATGACCTTCTCTAGAGGGTTCTCACAAGCAGAGTGGAAGCCATGGCTTGCCTCCGTGCGCCCCACGCCCACACTCAGTCTCTGAGAGAGGTGCTCGTAAAGCATCGGGCACACCACAGTTAGGCACTTAGTTCGTCCCACAGCGCTCTATCAGAGGGCCGCCTGCAATAACTTCGCACGACCCGCTATGAAAGCTGAATACTGTCTCTCCCATCGATGGACGGATAACTGGACGGACAGATAGATGAATAGATAGACTAGCAACGTGCTTAGATTGGCTGGATAGGTTGTTCTGCGAAAGACCAGTATTTTATTGTCCGGCGAATCCCAACACTAACTACCAATAACGCAAAAGATAGGGGCGGATGAGAGCAGACGATCGGACGGTTGGATCGATCGTTGGTATGAAAGCGCGAAAATGCCAGGAACTCGAACTGCGAACTCAATTCGTTGGTGAGTGTTCGCGACGATGCTATCGTGAATGGAGTGTCTAAATTTTCGCGGAGAAATATCTTCGACGCACGTCGGGGCAGTTATGCTCGAGCGAGACAGATACGAAGATGGATAGGCCCGATAGATGGTGCGCCGTCTGGAGATAAGGGTACAGCGCCGGCCGCTTCAAACGGCCGTAAAATTAATCACCCCGCGCAAGTGAATCAACGGTAAGTACATAACGCATCCTGCGCGAGTCGAATGGAGTGGCGGGCTAGGAAAAAGAGTGCTCGAGCGCGCTCGAATGAAAGAGGAAGAGAAAGAGAAAGAGAAAGAGAAAGAGAAAGAGAGAGAGAGAGGGAATGCCGGAGTCGCGAGGCCATAAAAGTCTACAGTTAGGCAGGTACAGCACACAGTCGAGCGAGCTAGCCGCCTGCCAAGCCATGGGAAGCGGCATTTGCATGCTACCAGAGGAAAGCACTTACCCACACACGCTTTAGATCAGCGAGCAGAAAGCGCAACAGTTAGCCACTTACCCTGACCAAGCACCGACCGAAGACGCCGACGTTGATTTCGTCTCGACGCCCCTCGCTTGTCCTTCTGACTTGCCCTTCTTCTTGCCACTTCTTCTTCTTCTTCTTCTTCTTCTTCTTCTTCTCCACTGCGGCTCTACTTTCTTTGATCCCCCCTTCAAGATTCACGGTAGACAGACGATTAAAGCACCAAATGGTAGAAGCGTGGGTGGGTAATTGGAAGGATGAGATTGGAATTTAAACGGTGGTCGCTTTTCACATTGCCGTTTCAATAATTCCTTCACCTGGAAATAGTGGGAGCAATGCGCCGAAGCTATCGAAGCTTGCATCGACTTCGCTCAGAACTGTACCTTGCGAGCTGATCCAACTCTGATACGACTAATAAGTTTTTTTTTACGCTGCAACGCATTCCTTTATTCACGCAGCACTTAACGAACGCCTTTTGCCAAGAGAAAACTGTAAGATTCTCAGCATACTGACTTCTCGACCGATGAGTTATGCTGCAAATTCCATGGCACCTGTAAAGTGCTGCACTTGCCGGGTGTGTTCAGTGTAAAGTGACTTGCGAGATCAGGGATGTTAGTTATGGAGGCAAGCGTTCCCGGTAATTATTTTCGCGCCAACCAGTCATGGATAGGGCAAAACCAACGAATCAGCAAGCGGAAATTCACCAGGGCATTTTGACGTACGCAGGACACGAAGATCGAGTGGAAAAAAGAGTGGAAGGACTTACAAAGTCCTGCTGGGTTGGGCAGGAATTCTTACACTCGGTGGTATGGAGGAAGAGGAAAAGAGTGGGGAAAAAATCTAGAGCAGAAAGTGGAGGATGAAGAGCGATCAGACAGGGCCAGGACTAAAAAAGGAATGAGCGTGCCGGGAGAGAAGATATCCTGGCGGCGACTAGGGGGTAGCGCATGAGACTGCTGGAAAGAAAAAGACAAAGGATCTAATGATGCCATGGCTGCACAGCAGCCCGTTGAATAATCAACGACGGCCCTCTTCTCTTTCAGCTCGGTCCAAGGCCGGTCACCTCTCTTTCCTTCCAATAAGAATCGAACTGGCAAATCGTAACTTCAACCTGTCCTTTCGTTACTCACCTAAATTATCCCGGCCTTCCTCTTTTTTTTTCTTTTTTTTTTCTTTCAAGCAACGATTGGCTTCGCTCGCTTCATAGGCTATCGACCGGCATGTAAGTAGTAGCAATCGTGCCCAGCCGGCTTTAATCATGTCATACGCGTTCGCACACCGATCCTATCACTATTCCTGGAATCGTACCTTCGACTTGAATTTTCCTGGCATTGCCGGCACGTTCCGGAATCTCGAAGAATCGCGGAAACAGGGCGCGTCGAGCGTTTACCCTGGCGGGGCACGTCGATCGGCAAATCTACACCAGACATGATGTTGAGAGGGAAACAGAGAAAGCAGACGAAGGAAGGTTGATGCGAAGGATTTCCACGCCGATTTCCGTTGTACAGTTTATGATAGAAAATGAGTGTTGCGTGCCTCTAACGAGTGCTATTACGACCGAGACTACTTCAATTTCCCGGCGTAAGAAAATGCCGACTAACGAGTATAGGATAATATACACGAAGCTGGGACAAGACATTGGTCGAAATTCTATAAGATATATCTGAGTTAATTCGTTAAAAGGAAGTAAAAGAATTTTTAACCGATGTCCGACTACGAACGTCTCATACTACTCTTGGATACTTAAATCGTATGGACAAGGTTTCAGTGGGGAGGTATTAATTTCTCTTCGATCCACCGTAATTATCATCAGGACGGCAATCTAGTGGTGGACTAAAGTGTACACGTTGTTCCGCAATCTTCGTTATTACCGCAGAGCAGAGTGAAGGACTGAGAGAGTGGGTTGAAATAGCGTCATTAAGCTTATATCCTTTAAATTGCAATTATGATATCCCTCGGTAGTAAACGAGACAGATTCACGGAGGAATTAGCGGATCTTTAGCTGGTTAATGGCCGACGTTTACTGTTAATTCGGCCATCAGGTTGATCGCATTACATCGGTGGAGGAAGCCGCCGAACCAATCGTCCTCAGCCTACATTCTTTTTTCGGTCGAACCGAGCGGCGTACTGCCACCGATATGCCTCATAATCCTCGTTACTTTGCTCGATCGCTCACCCGGTAGAAATGCGTCTCTTAACGATCGCCCGATACACGACTAACGATTCGAGGAGGCTTCGTTCTCCTGAACCAGATACGCTCGTCAAGATCGAGCTATAAATCGAGTGCACCTCGGTGAACGATACATCCCGGACTACTGCCAACCAAGACCGATTCTACTTGAGAACAAGTCCTCCCATTAGACATAGTTATCACGTCACACAAATTCAATTACACATAATCATCCATGTTCGATTCCTCGATCCAATTTCTCTTTTACTTTTTCTACTACTTCTTTTTTTAAAATCCGAACATTGTCGGTATTTTGAGGTTTACGGCCTTGAACGCTGCTACTTAGCATACTATTCGATCAGCCATCAATTTCTACTTGGTTATTTCACCCGTTTGCTCGCATTCCGGCATGTTATCGCTTGGCATTCCCTTCCGTCTCTTTCTCCCACCGGGCGAACCACTTGCAGATAACAGTTTCACGGATCAGCGACGCGTCAGCCACCAAGAGCGTCCTATTACGTTCACATTGCATAGAGAAGCGAGTGAACCCGCGGAATTCCAGCGGGCCTTTTATAATGGGAAAAGGGGAAGGAAAATCGGGAGAGAGAGAGTGAGAGAGAGAAAATATCATGAAGCAGCACGCGCGCCACCACTCTCCTAGCTTTCGTGTTTAAATTATAGGTTCCGAGAAGAGGCATCTGTGATGTGGTCAATGTGAGTTAGCGACAGTTATCTTTATTCAGAACTCTTCTTAGTTCTATCCACCGATAATCATTATTGCCGTCCCAGCAATAAGGAATTCATAGATTAGAGTTCAGATTATACTGATAACAGTAGTAAACACAGCATGACAGGTTCAAGTGCACGAAGAGAATTGAATATTCCTTGGTCCATCAGTCGTCATAAATCATTGAAACTCTCTCAGTGGGATTAGAATCGATCCCCTTATTGGATACACCGACGATTAAAAGCTCTGGAAGCTATATCTGCCTATTTCCATGGTGCAATACGCTTCCTCAATCCGAATAGCATATCTTACGAGCATCCATTTCGATTTTTCTCCACGAAACTCGCATCGAACTTTACAGCGGCATTACGTAAGTTTCCGGTTTGGTGGGATTACAGCGTAGATATTACTCGAATGCTAGGTTCCGCAGGGTGCTTGCTAAATTTATGTGGTGTCGATCTAGGATTACGAGATTTTATTGAACTGCCTGCAGTTTCTAATGTCCCCGGAAGGTCGAGGTCCTTTGGCTGCTGGTCTTGAATCGAACGAGGCCATGTTAGAAACACCCTGGTTCTTATCCGTGCTGATGATCTCGTTATCCGGGAGCGTGGATCTCTTTACAAACGATACAATAATAGCGATCGTTCGACTCTTCGCTTCAATCGACGCGAAAAAGGGTTGTTCTTCTTGCACGGATATACCAAGCGCGGCAATTGCTTAGCTCGAAAAGTTAAAATGAGATCGTCAAGATATAATCGGTGGGCAGTGCTAGCTCAAGCCAAATCACGTCGTTACGCTATCCCCCCACATCAAGTCACGTGGAATTGCAAAAAACTCTTGGGATACTACTAATCGAGCGGCGAACCACCGTGTCCGTCGACCACACTTCAACCTGCAACTTCCACTGGAGAATCTTGTGAATCGAGTGAAGTTAAATTAATCTTCCTTATTACCCTTACTCACTGGACTTGACCTTTCATCCCAAACATAAACACCTGCTAATATGCGGTCTATGCTATTTCATTGAACATTTTTCAACTCTTTCATCCAACGATCTTCTCTGCAAAACTCGACTCTCACTCTTTTTCAAATATTACCCATCTTCTGAATTCATTTCTCTTGCTCGACTTTGAGTTCGCATGGATCCTCAAAGAGGATTCCAAGATAAGTTGGACATTCGCGCGATGCGAATGATGAGACGCTATACTGTTAGTGATACCGTTCCGCGTGGCCCGAAGTATCCGGTGATCGGTAGGTGAGTGTAATCGCAACTAGAGTTTTCAATTCTTCTTGAATTATTGTTGGCTGTTCTTGGCAGCGTGACAATTCAGCGCAAGTGGTTACGCTCGCGTTGAGCAGAGTGGTTTCTACGAGCAGCGACTCGAGAGAAGTAGAGGCATAGCAAAGTCCGTAGCTAAGACTACTCGGAAGTCTGTTCCAAGGAAGAAGGAATGAGACAGATAAACAGAAACATATATAAAAGGCAAAAGAGAAAGAGAGAGAGAGAGAAAATACTAGAATAAAGAAAGAAATAAGCGAGAGAGAGAGAGAGAGAGAGAGAGAGAGAGAGAGAGAGAGAGAGAAAAAAACGGTAAAATGTCACTGTTCCCTAATTACGCGGAGTAACTAACCTGCACTGGCCTGAGGAAGAGGAGAGCCGAGCGCGGAAAGATCGCTCGGCGGGTCCGGGGAGCGCGTTGCTCGGGTCCCCCTTAAGTCGGTGTACCCTGGTACCGCTAGATTCTACGTCCAATAACCGGCCGGCTTTAGCAGCGCTCTACCAATGACGATGAACTTTTAGCCGGCTTGGCGAGCGGAGCCACCACTCGAGCAGAGCGCGGTTTATAAAGTCAGGGAGATGCGCCGCCTCAAAGACAGAACCGTGCCGTCAGCCTAGCCATCAGGAGCGTAGTTTTTTTTTCGTTCCCGCCCGTCTGTCGTTGGTGTCGGTTCGCACTCGTTGCCTCGTCGAGCTCGGCAAACGACGACGACGACGACGACGACGTCGAGCACACACACACGCACCATCAAGGACGACGAAAGGGAGAGAAACACTCGTCGTTTCATTCTGTCACGCGTGTGATCGACCGGTGAAAACGATCGGTAGCTCTCTGCCGGTTTCACGCTACTCCCGGCAGCGCTTCCCCCTTTTCCATTAGCTCCGCTTCGACATCGTTTCCGGCACTCGGCGATCGTTCGCCTTACTCGCAAGGCCTCTGACATACACGCGCGCGCGCTCGCGCGCTCACTCTTTCTTAAGCTCCTCTCTTTTCCTACCGGTGGATACTGATAAGTACACGGACACTCTAGTGCCAAGGAAGTGATTGGAGACCATTGACGGATCGAGAATCGGACCATCCAACATCCTGAGGACACCTTGGACTTCTTCTCTCTTTCTACCAGTGGATTTTCACGGTCAAGGTACGTGCGGTCAACGGCGGCAGTGTTGCGCGACCAGCCTCCGTTCTGGCATACCGCGGCCAACTCAGCTACGGGCCACCCTTCGCAAAAAGTGTCTGCTTCTACTTACTGCTTCTCGCTTCTCTTCTACTGCCGGATATCACCTCGCATTCTTCTCTTTCTCCTCCTCCTCCTCCTCCTCTTCTGTCTCTCGCCGATCTCGGCCAACGGCGAGAAAGATTCCCTCGGAGATAGAGACTCGGTACTTACTCTCTTGGCGGACGACGGCTGACAGGATCCTACGCTTCGCAGGATCATCGATTAACGGTCCATTCTTGGCAACGCACAGATATCGGACAGTGATAGACGCGCACCGAATGATAACAGGTCTTCCGTACAATCTTCTCGTCGATGTCCTCTTATAAGAATTCTCTTCTTTTCAAAGTGATATTCCTGCTGGATCAACTAAGATCTTTTGTGTCCGATATTCGAGTGGATTCGAGGATCAAAGATTCTTTATTATAGAGTCGAGGATCGAAGAATCTTCTGTTTAGTTCGAACTCGTGAGAGATAGTCGTGTATGGTTACGAAGGGTTGCATGCAATGATTTCGGTGGATGCGAGGGCGATGATGAATGATGATCTCGTGCCAAGAGGCATTGCGCACCGGTGTGTGTGTGTGTGTGTGTTGTGCCTGGTGGCCGCCATTCCCACGGCGAGAGTCGGGCAAACGCCGTTGAAAGTCAGGGCCGTAACTTTATGTTGAACGAACGGTTAGCAGTGCCCTGTAATACTTGGTAAACATGTGCCTTTTGCTTGAACGAGTGCTTCCTATTTTACTGTCAAAGGAAGTGTTCGCTAGCATGAAAACTCTAGCAAGAATCAAACGTTCTCCTCCATTCCTTCGCTCGAGCGTCGACCCTGTGCTTCTACTCTCAAGGACGCGACTTTTCTCGAGCACGATCCGTCGAGCATCAGCGAATCATTTAATTTGCTTCAAGTCCAACCCAGCGAATCGGGCGGCCTCGTATTCTCTGGTTATTGCGGTAGCAACTACCTAAACTGGAAGAGAGTTAACAGTACTCGATAAAGAGAAAGAAATGCAGCCGCTACGATCATTTGCATTTCAACGTAGAATTGAGAGAAGTACTTTGTAAGAAGGTTTTCGTCATTGTGCCACTCTACTTGTTGTACCGTATGACTTTGTCAAGGAATGATCGTAGCAAGTTGAACGTGACTGTTCAGAAGCTTTGGATTCATTGGTATTCGAGGTACACGACTGATTTCACGTGTTCGCGTGGCCCGTGTGCCGAATACACATGCTGGTACCTGGCTGATGGGTTAGCACCAGTCTAATCGTGAGTCCGTCGACCCTCCCAATCCTGGAACTACTAAATAACCATTGCTAGCACTCCCTTTTCACAAGTCTGACCAAACACCTGCCGTACCTTGTCCCCTTACATATATTTGGGTGACTTTAGACATCCGGAATATTTGATACTGCTGGAAATTTCGAGCAGGTGAGAATAATTAGTAAGGAAAGCGGGCGTCTGAATTAACTGAGTCATGAAAGAAAGAGACTAGAATGCTTGGCAAGCACGGTAGGAATACCAGTGAGTTCGATGCCAGGGAAGCGTAACCTCTGAAGCCGTCGGCTTGTCGGCCGTCCAATATTATGAATCATTGATTCCAGGAAGCAAAACCGCTTCAGCAACTCATACAATTATTCAATAACGAGCGGTCGCATTTAAATAATCTTGAACGGAAGTCGAGTAGGTGCGTTTCTTTGCTGTGCAAGGGCCTCTTTTTTTTTGGTCTCTTTTTTTCTTTCTTAGAGTATGCGACTCCTGATAACGAAGGTTGCCAAGCGAGACAGGTATTACTTAGCTCTGAGAGTACACGCTAGATACAAGTGAAATATTTCCCTCGGTGGGCGAGGCGTGCTCGCGCGCGTGTGCGCATCACTGGAATACTAATGGACTCTAACCGGAAATTTGGCTTGCCGGTAGGAGCGGAGATAAACACTGATGGCAACCGATGCCTGGTCCCTTTAGCCTTTTCGCATAGGGATTCCAAGAATATCATGGTAATTGACTGCGCGGTCTTCCGCTTAATGGCGTAACGCGCCTTTCTAATTACCGACAACCGCCGCACGCACATCTTCCTTGGAACCGCTTGGAAAAGCTCTGATTACATCTTCCAACATTTTCTTTAACTCTCCTCTTTATTTTACTCTATTATCTTATTTATTCCAAAGTTCAACATATAATACAAAAAGATCGATATGAATTAACAAAGAGATTCCATTCCACTAAGAGTAGCTGCAAGGGTTTTGCAAGTTCTTCACCGCGGGATATAAGTCCCGATAAATATCGATGATGGTATCAAAGGAGTTTGGTTTGCATGGTGACGCTGGCAGGAGAGCGAGGATTACGCAGCGCGTCCTTGGTAAAAAGGACGAGGAGCTAATGCACGCCCCTACATCCTGACACAGTATCCTGCTTTCTGAGAATCGTGTCCCTTGAGCATACGGTGTCGCGCAGGGACACGATATCGGGAGGTAGCTATTAAGCTTGGCGAGATCGCACTGAGAGACAATGCAAACGAGGAAAGAGGGTTGGCCCTCCCACAGGAGAGGTACTGCTCTATTCCCGAGAGAGCTCACGACTCCGTGACGACGTTCTACCAACGATCATCGTCGCGCCCAACATCCTTTTCATGATCTTCATCATCCCCCGCGCGAGCACCATCATTCTTATTATCCTCATCATCTTTAAAAGTCTATCAACTGTCTTCTTGAATTATTATCCTCTCAAAATTTCGAAGTTCTTCTTATTTAATGTATTAAAAATCTTGTAAAAGATTGTTTTACGATGTAGCGTTCTTCTCTCGAGGCAACCTTTTTCCGTTTCCTTGGCGTTGCAGACACGACCTGCCACACTATCTCGCCTTCCTTCGACTCTGAGGATCTTCGAGGCGCCGCCTGGCCGTTGACCCCAACAGAACTGCTTACGGCCCTGACCAACACTCTGTTCGAGTTCTGCGCGCCTCTTCTCTTCTCTTCTCTTTTCTTCTTCCGTTCCTTCTTTCTTCGATCTTCCTGTTGCTCCCTTACGAACGAGCAACCTCCGAGCAGGTACCAGATCTAGCTCTGACGTACGTCGCACTAGCTCTCTCTCTCTTATCCGACTAGTCGTACCGCAATTGGAACCAAGGAGTTCACATGGGACCCATAACTTTTATGGCTGAGTCCCTTTGTCGACAGATTCTTGACCCCACCTGTTGACTCACACCTGGTATTCCCATCTTCTCTAATACTTTATCTTCACTACAAATGATCTATGCCGACCTTTCATTCATTATACACTTATGTAAATTTTAATTAGGAAGACCATACTTCGATAAGATCTCTATGGGGATCCTTGGAACTCATGTCATACGTGTCTTTTCAGTAACGGTGTTACGAATGTTCCAATTTACCGTAAGATATCTTGGTCCAAATAACAGTAAGTTTTATGCATCTCTGGTAGTTTTGGTATACGTAGAACTGACATACTATTTTATCCAAAGGGAATCTTGTTAATTAGAGCGAGTCTGTTAGATCAGTAGATAATACTCTAATGATTCCAGTGAAGTGGAATGGTCCGAAGTGGGCTCTCTTCGCACGACGTTCATCTATTGCTTGACTTTTGAGAGATCTGGAGCAGAACTTTGCTCCGCGTTGCTCGCGGGCTGGTATTCGATTACACGGTGCTCCTCTCTTGGTGAGAGAGTCTATAAGTCTCTCGACGGGTATCCAAGTGCAATGTCGGGTCAGTTACAGAGGACTAATGATATCGGTCAATGTAATCTTCGCCCCACGAATTCATGCTTTATGCTTGAACGGACAAAATGTGTGCTATGTGGTTCGAATAACGGATGTCGCACTCATAACAGACATTCAACGAAAGGTTCTCGCTGCTGGAATGCTCTTGTAACTAATCATTAGTCGAATTGTCATTTGCGAACAATACGTGCTGCGTAAGGATCACCTGTGCTTGATGCAATCACGCAGAGGAACGCACTTGTACCGGTTTGAGTTTCTGCTCTCGTAAATCGACATGGAATAGTTGAGCGATTCGTTCAAGAGAGAAAAGCATCTCTGGTATGAGTCTTGCTTTAAAAGCCATGGACAGCTTTTTGTAACTGCCAGGCTATCATCTAGAAGCAGACCTATTAAATAGGAACTGTTCATCTTTATTGCTTGGAACGATAGCTGGTAGTTTGATCATTCTAATGGGTGAATTGTCAGAGGAAATGATTCTTGGTCATTTAAATCTAACATATGTCAGTTTCGAAGAAGTTCTTTCAATAGGTATGTAGAGTGCGAGGCGGAAGAGAGAAGATTACGGTAGGACGTGTGAAGTGGATCCTCTCGAGTGTTACTACTGTAATCGATCGCGCGAGGATCAAGGCTTACTCGAGCATGAGTTGTCGAGCAGTGGCCGAAGAGAGGAGGCCCGCAAAGGCGAACGAACTCCCGAGAAAGGAAGAAGTAAGGGCCGCACTCGCCTTCTGTTCGCGCGGTAGTGAAGAAAGAAAAGAGGAAAGTGACCGAGCGAGCGAGCGAGCGAGATATAAACGTTGAAGCTCATTACGAAACACTTAGCACGTTTTAAACTCGCTTCCTGAGCACGCGCTCTCTCGCCAATGATAGGTGCATCCACTTCGATTTACCTAGGCGAAATTTCATGGCGTGTCTTATCGGCCTGACTTCCTGGCGAGTGCGCGCGTTACCACTCGACATGCACTTGTTCTCCTCGAACCGAGTGCGGCCAAGGCTTTGCCATCAGAATCCAAAGGCGGAACAGCTCGCCTAATGGCGACACGAAACACCCGCTGTTCACTGAACTCCAATTTTCTTAGATCCTTCGATATACGATGTTTAGATGTCTTTCTAATAGAGATAGGTGAAGGTGCATCCCGAACGCATCACGCCCGCCATCGATCCAATTTTGTAAGGCGGCTGCTATTAGAGCTATCTCAATTTCCTTCGATCGTCCCTTGTACTTTCTTGAAGAAGACTAGCACGAGTGGCGGCTCAATTTCGGTCAATTTTCAATTACCGATTAGCAGCGGGGCCTTCGAGAAACGATCGACGACGGCGGCGGCGACGGCGGTCAGCTAATCTTCGCTCCACTTTCGCTCAAGGATAATGAAGCTTAGCATTATCGACATGACTTTGGACAGGAAGGATACTGGTATTAGGCGAATTTTCCGATTTCGAGGTCGAAATTAGCCTGAAAGCTAAACTGGCTCGTGGCGAGTGAGTGCCGGCAGATGCAATCGGGACATGCGCCTTGCAAATTGATCGATTAACGGTACGAGGGAGCATTGATTCGCGTCCTCCGTGTTCTCGAAAGGAGGTCGTACTCTCGGCGGCGTTGGGCCGTGCGAGATGGGCGATTGAGATAGGCGATATACCTTGTGGATGTGGAAGAGAAGCTTGGGCGTAGGAAGCAGCGAAACCCGGAATCCGATCTGTGGATCGTCCAGGCGAAAACAGGCCCAATCCTTAGTTTCTTAGCCTCTCTCGTTCCCGATCTCCACTGTTCCGGTAGACCGGACGTGTCTCGATACTTCCCGACGTATTATCGCTTGGTACAACGGTACTCCGAATTCCTGGCAATGCAAGATCTCCAACTCCACCGCTAGTCAGTTTTAATTAGCTCCGCTTGCGTGCTGTTGATGCTAGTTTACAGCCACGAAAAATTCTTCCTAACAAAATACTACCTTTTCCAATAAGAAAGATCTCGTTTTCAACTGGAACGTTGAAACGAGAAAATAAATGGTTCAAGGCGTTTCATGATGACTGGCAGGGTCTCAACACACTGCCGCTTCTAATGCATCCGTCAAGCTAACATAATCTACTATTAAGTGCACGTGTCCAGCATGCGCTATGTCTGGCAGGTGACATGACAACTGGAAAACTGGAATTAACACCCTCGGAATATATGTTTCCCATGGATTTCTTTGGCCCAGAAATTCTTGGAGCCTGTCAGTGGTACAAGTAACATTATTCTTTGGATATGCAAGTATCCACCCACGTTTTCTATCTTAGAAGTCCTGGTGAACGGTTCTTCATTGGCGACGATCCGGTTCTTCCGCTGGATTTTCTGCGTTTTGCCGGGCGCGGTACGCTCTACTGCGCTAAAAACACACTTTGTTATCGAGATGGTAGTGTATCGGTGGGCCGGACCTCCCACGGCCAGGATATCTCACTGGTAGTGGCGGCAAAAAAGGGATAACAGTTCCACGGACTAAAATAGAGCGGCAAAAACTCTTGCCACTGGTCTTACGCTATAACTCTTCGACAGAGATATACGAGCTTGTTCTTTCTATGTCCTGTGAGACACTGATCTCTAAAGTCTATCATATTCCAATGACAAAAAGCATCGATTTTTTATGATGAACCAAAGAATCAGTAGAAATATTATGGTTAGTATTAAATATAATTGAAGAGTTAATGTTGAATCAGCAAGTTAACATTACTAGTGGTATTAAGAGAGTTTATCGTCAGACTAATCGCAAGCCAACCGATTCTACTGTTCTCAGCGGAAAAGTGGCGATGATGATCTCCTCGCATTAGCTGTTGCAATAATACAATGTACGCTAGGTTCGCTGCACTTCACGGCGTATTCGTCTTATCCGTCGATCGTGTAGCACGGCCCATAAACGGGCAGGATAAGCCCTCGCGGAAAGAGACGGAGGAGCGAGAATAACGGGAGAGACGAAAACGGATACGGATACAGGCCGATTCGCTAATGCCGACTGATATCGGTCTACACGTGAACGGGCAAACGGTATACCGCACTTTTACCAAGTCTTAATGTTTGCTGGCCGAACTCTCGCCAACTTGTGCAAGATAAAGTTCATCTTGTTGAATATGCCACCAACCTTTACTGATAAGACTCATTCAGATATAAAACGAACTCGTTTGCAAGATTAACAATTTATGATCACTGATTCTCGTCAATTCTCATTAAGCAACAACTACCAATCAAACGAATGTAAATGCTGGGAACGAAATCCGAAGTATCCATGGCTAACGATGAGAATTAAAACGAACGAATAAATAGGAAAAGAGGATGAAGGGTAAGGTTGAGGAGAGACACGCGACGATCCGGACAAGAGAGAATATCCACAGTCTTCTGGAAGGGAAAACAAAGTTTCTGGACCGGACAACGGTAACCACTGCTCCTCTCAAGCACCCAGCACACTCAGCTGTGCCTTCGCAAACCGTTACACTTATGACTCTTCCTTCTGTCGTGTCCATAAAACGTCACGAGCCTTCGCCGCGCGTCCCTCAACCACAACTAACACCCGTTCGCCTGACCTTTCCTCTCCTTCGGATCCTTTTCTCTCATAGAGAATCGTGCTCTTCATTTTATCCCTTTGACTGATAAATTTCGAATGAATCTTCCATCATGGGAGATTCAGACTTCTCTACTAAAAGCATCGTCAATGACACCTGGGAAAATCTACGTTAATTACCAGGTTGTGTTCTGATACTTGGTGAAAATGGTTCGCGTTACAACCAACGCTCTCTCTTCCGACTAGCTTAATATCCTCGCTAACGAGCACGCATGATCTCATTCGTAGTCTACAGTACAGACATCCTGCAGTCCTCGGGCGAACTCGAACGAACGAAGTCTTATCCTGTCTGGCATCGTTGCAAGTACCAATTTGCTTGTTAGAAAAAGGCTTGTGTTAACACGTAAGAAAAATCATGAGCGATACTTGGAGGATGATGCCACATTTTGCCAGACTCCACGTTCAAGGGAAAATCGACGGAGCGTCACCGATATTTTGCATCGAACATTTAACCTTCTGAAATCGAGCGTGCACCGCTAATGGAGATTCCCCGATCGATGATAACGAGGCTGAACATGCTGGCCGAGCGGTTTATCGCTTCCTCGAGAGCAGGGCGGATGCTCTCTCTCTCTCCCGATTTATCCTGGCACTCGTTCCAAAGATCGCGCCTTAATGTCGTGCCGGCACTTCCTGTATCTGCGAAGCCTTGCCAGGCCTTTCCTAGCAACGGTGCTTTTGTTTCTATCGGCCAGATGTCAAGATGGAATGCGAATATTAAGCACGCCCGCCATTCCTCACTACTCGAACCTCATCTAATCGAAGGGAGCCTTCATCATTCTTCATTCTCGCATGTATAAATGTATAATATTCTTACTAATAAGCAGTACATTAAAACGAACATGGATGAATTACCGTGGCCAGCTCTCTATCTGGGCTGTATAATATCGTCGGACAATTAGCTAGCACGCGAGGTCGGCGTAAAATAGGTAGTCCTATTCTCACGATCCATAAGTGGCAATGGGTCACCGTAATTTGCAAAGGAACCGCACACCAATTGGCTGACTGACCCCATCAAGAAACTAGCAGATCCGCTAACTTTTCCCGAAATTAACCATTGTATTCAGTTGGCGCACTTGGCAAAGGCTCTACCAATGGTAGTACGAGTTTCTTGTAGAGTGAATGAACTCC